>CM053411.1:1562486-1612599 GCA_028644305.1 Xerus rutilus
CATGCCTCCTGTGCCCTCCCTGCCTGTGCCCTCCCTGCCTGTGCCCTCCCTGGCCTCCTGTGTCCTTCTTACCTCCATGGCCATCAGTGCCCTTCCTACCTCTCTCCCCGTGGCCTCCTGTGCCCTTCGTACCTGTCCTCTACCCCTGGCCACAGGAGGCACACTGGTGTGGGCTTTGTGAGACATGTCAGAAGGAGGAACTTCCATTATGCCCTGTGGAGATTTCAGCGTGAGCTCCTCTGCCTCCCGGGAGTAGTGGTTGCTTACCGGGCAGCTCCTGTGTGCGTTCCACAGGCTGCTCGAGCTGGGGGAGCCTTCAGCTGGTGAAGTCGGGGCTGCCTGGAAACATGACCCTCATCTCTGGAGCCTCTCCTTCCAGGAGCTGGCCTGCGGCCTCTTTGGCTTTTGTGGTCTTTTAAGCGGTCAGGGTAGTGACTCGGTTTATCCCGTTTATTCGCCACATCCCACAGGCAGCATGCTGTGGCGCGTTAGGGGCGATGCTGTAGGACGTGGAGCCCCCAGGGGAGCTGAGGTGACCCTGGCAGAGCTGTGTGGAAGCCTGCCGGGCTGGCACGTGTGGTTCTGCTAGAGGAGGGCAGGTCAGCGTGCACCAAGGGTGCTGCTTCCGGAAAGCGTAGGCAGTTCTGCCTGTGCCTTGGCCTCGTCGTCCAGGTGTGGCCCAAACACTGTGCCAGGTGCTGGAAGACTGTCATCAGTCCCCACTTGGACAGGTAGTTGTGGAGGAGGACGTGGGCCAGAGGAGTTGAGCAGCCCCCCGAGCTGCAGCACCAGGCTAGGAGCCCTGACCTGAACTTGGTTCCTCACTTGCCCGAGTGCCAGGCTGAGAGGCTGTGTGACAGGCATGTGCAGCTTGTGCTGGGGAATGTGGCGCAGGAGCCAGCTGGGGCCTGGGTGAAGGCCAGGGGGCCGTTAGGGATGAGGTATCAGACTGGAGCGCAGGAGGTGGAGGGTGTGTGAGAGGTTGAGACGGCAGACTGTCACGATACTGAGAGACCAAGAGCACCTGCAGTACGCTGTGTCGTGGCACACGAGGCAGGAAGGGGCAGTCTGGCAGAGGCCAGTGTGAAGAGTGGGCTCTGCAGCAGTGTCCGGGCCTGCCCGCCGTGCGGCAGCAGTGGGAACCTGGCACTGCGCCTCAGTTCTTCCTCTGTGGAAGGGACGGGTACTAGTAGCTAGCTCACAGCGTTGTTGGGAGGGTCGGATGGGTCAGAAGAACACTCAAGAAGTATCTGTTGGGAGAACAAGTCCCTAGGGAGAAAGTTTGCCAGCTTCACCGTTGATGTGCTGGATTCTAAGTCATTCGTGCCACCTGGAGACAAAAGTGGTGGACATACGCTGTTGAAGAAGCTAGTGCTTTCAGGTACGCTTAGGCGTGTCTTGGTCTTCTCTTGGCTGGAGTTTTTAAATCACTAAGATGAGTAGAAGTATTCTCATTCTCCTACTTAGTGTTATCTCTTCAATGGAAGAACCAAGATCCAGTAAGGCAGGAGGAAGGGATGTTCCAGCCACTGCTGGTAACCCGGAGAACTTGTGCCTGAGGATAATGCAGACACACCCTGGGTGGACCTGCTAGGAAAGAGCTCACAGCCCCTGCTGTTCCTCTGCAGGTGGACTTCCTGCAGTGCCCACCAGGGGGCGCTCTGGTCCTGCTCCGGCCTTTTCTTGGCTCAATGAGACTTGGAGGTGTCCATTGTGAGGACATTTTCTCCATCTTTGCTCTCCTAAATATGTAGAAGCGGCATCCTGGAGGTGGTCAGAGCTTTGTTAGAACTCTCAGTGAGGGGTGACAAAAGAGGCTGGCTGTTGAGACAGTGTCCCTTGGCCGTCGGCACGGTGTGGCCTCTTTTCCTCTTTTCTTCCAGTGTAGCTTAACACAGTTGGTTCTTGTGTCGGGCTTGTGTCCTGCAGATGCCTCCTCCCACTCTGAGGAGGTCTTCCAGTGCTGGAGGTTGAGTATGTAGCTGGGAGTGGTGGCTGCCTAGGTGGTCTTGCAGGGTGTCTCTAGAGGAGGGCTTGTCATCTGGTGTGTCTGCAGAACAGAGAGGAGCAGCCCTGGAAGCCCCAGGAATGACCAGCCAGGCAGAGGAGCGGCACGAGCAAAGGCCCCAGGCACATTTGGGGACAGAAAGCAAGCCACAGTGGAGGGAAGAAGGGGTCAGAGTGTCCTCACTGCCTCCCTGGAGAGAGGACTGCCCGTCACCCTTGTCCACTGCTGCCTGTGTCGTTTGCTTTCTGTCCCTGTGGTCCCCGAGGCTGTTCTTGCCTGGGGTAATGTGAGCCCACACAGTGCTTATTGCTTCTCTCTGTCCTTTGCCCTGCAGGTGTGGTGGACACAGGCCTGTTCATCAACATGGCCGAGAGAGTCTACTTTGGGATGCCGGACGGCTCAGTGAGCGTGAGGGAGAAGCCTTTCTGCTGACGCTGCAGGAGCAGTGTGCTCACCCGTCTCCAGCCCACGCCAGGGTGGACACACCTCTCCTGGAGCCTTTGCCTTAACATATCTGCCAGGGTGGACGGCTGGCCGCGTAGAGGGGGGGCAGTTCAATCCAGTCTTCTTGAGTATTGTTATTATATATCTTTTTAAAAAGAGAAATTTAAGCATATATATTTTTGCTATTAAAAATGTTCATTTTTTAAAATAAAGTAGAACTTGATTTCAGGTTTTATATGAAGCATTTACAAAAAAAAAAAGAGATGGGTGGGGCTGTCTTTGAAACCTTTGACTTGAGCCTGCTGGTTAAGCTTCTGAGCATTGGGTTTGCTAAGAAATAAAGTCCAAACTGTTCTTTCCGCTGGTGAGATGAAGGGCCACCCAGCAGCGACCTGATGCCTTACAGGAGACTTCGTTTACTCCGCCACTGTTTGGTCTGTGGGTGGTTTTCATGGTGACCACGCACAGTACCTGGTGACATTTCAATCAGGGCTGCAGCGGTGCTCGTGGAGCAGTGTGACGTGTGGCGGCCAGAGTGAAGGCTGTCGGGAGAACCGTGCCCTCGCCCGAGGTCAGGGACGCCTGGACCCCTGTCGTTGAAGCCCTGGGCCAGAAACACTTGCCAACATTGCCCACGACTGCTGTGAAATGTGAAGCACTTGTGTTTTTGTGATTTTCTTTTTGGTAGTATTTTCCGTGTTTCTTGTTACTTGCATGGTTTGGTGTCAGAAGTTGTTGCCTCATGTTGTCTGAAGGTTGAAATAAACCAGTATGGTGCCATTTTGACTCTTTGTCTTGACTGTAGAATTCATAGCAAATGAGAATTTTCTCACCCAGTTTGTGTCAGATAAGGGGTGGAATTCACTCAAGAAATCTTGAGCCAAAGACTCAGTAAATGCTTCCTTTAATGCTGATAGAGCT
This sequence comes from Xerus rutilus, assembly GCA_028644305.1. Taxonomy (NCBI): domain Eukaryota; kingdom Metazoa; phylum Chordata; class Mammalia; order Rodentia; family Sciuridae; genus Xerus; species Xerus rutilus. Next base: position 1,565,860 of record CM053411.1, read on the forward strand.
TGACATTCGAGGAAAGACTTACTTCACAACCCTCGGCAACGTGCAGCCCTCCTGAGTCGTGCCAGGAGGGTGCTGCAGCCGAGCAGTCCTGCTGTTCCCAGGCGTTCTGCGAGAAGCAGCAGGGCGGGCAGCTGGGTTTTCCTTTTATTGCCCCTGCTGTCTAATCAGCAGTGAACTGTCCAGAGTCCAGTTCGCAGGTGGGAAAGGCCGTGGCCTGCTTGGTGACAATTCTCGCCGGGCCTGGAGGGTATCTGTCCTCCTGTCTTCCCGCCCAGGTCCTGTTCTCCCCAGTGCTGACTGTACGGTGCTTGAGCAGCCTGCTCTCAGCTTACCCTCTGTTTTGACGCTTGAGCTCTAACTGTCAGACTTGTGTGCATCTAGGTTCCTGCTAAGTCAGGCTGCAGAATAAATGAAGACCAGGACTGACCAGCTTCTTGCTGAAAACCTTCATTTTCTTCACCTTGAGAGTTTTTAAGAACAGCAGCCTCACACAGTGTTAGAAGTTTGATAGGAGCACATTGTTTCTCATTAAGATGATTTTGGATTGGGTGATAATTTTTGCACAAAATGGGCCCTAGATCTTAGCTGCTAAACTTGATAGAACAATGTTTCAAAATAATCCCAAGGTTTCATGGCATGGATTTAATTCAGGAATAAAGATAAACAGCCAAAGTGGGTTTCAAAAACACCTGCGTGCTCCGTGTCACGTGCAGACTTCCTGTGGGCTTCTCGTGCTCACACCTGTGGCCACGCTGCAGGTCTCAATGTTCACGAGAGGTTTTTCTTTCGAAAGCAAAACACTCGCCATACCTTAGGCATATGCACCACGGTTGGTGCTGGAGGTGAATTTTGATTGAAGTTTCTTCAATAAAATCATTCACCGTGACCTTGCAGTAAATGGGGCTAGAGGAGCCCTTCACCAGCACCTGCCGTCACTGAGGGCACAGGGACTAGCGGTGAGTCGGGTCTGGGGAAGGTTTGTGGCTAAGAGGCTGCCCCCTGCCCCTCCCTGCCCCCCAAGATGTGAAAGGAAGAAAAGCACTTGGATCTGAATTAAATCTATTCAGTTTTGGTTTCAGCTAGAGCTTTTTTTGCTAGAGGGCCCCCCCCCCCTCGCCTAAAACAGCCTGCAGGCCTTTTCCCCTGCTGCCTAATCAGCAGTGACTCAGGAACAGCTGTCTGTCCTGTGGGTGACCTGAAAGGTGTTCCTGTTTTGTCTGTTCAGGCATGATTGTGGGGCCGTCCTGGTTTGTCACCATGGCCCTGCAGCGGCCTTGTCTGTGACATTGTTTATGTCCTGCAGCGGAACGCCACGGCACGGCTGTGGGCGCCAGGCCAAGGCCTGCCCGGGGGAGCCACACCAGCTCCCAGCTGCTGGGGCTTTTCTCTTCCCAGGGTCCAGAGGGCCCGAGCATCCTGTAAGCACGTCCTGGACCCCTTTTGATTAACGTGTGCTGGCCCTGGGGTGGGAGAGCTGGTCCCTAGGCTCTGAGCCCTCCAGCGTGGCTCTGGCCCTCAGATTTCACTGGCGCTGGGACACTTCCACGCAGCCTTAGATGCCTCACCGCTCACTGCCTTTCGCACCTTGCAGCTGATGTCAGGTTGGATTGTCAGCCCTCGTGCTGTGCTCAGCCACGATCTGATGTTGTTTTGACATGAGTCCAGTCCTGTGCTGCTTTAGCAGCTGGGTTGCATTGCAGAACCCTTCATCCAGGTGTGTCCCAGGGCAGGTAAACACCCAGTGGTGCTGCAAGAGGAAGTGGGGCATGATGGTTAATGTGGGCCATGAATGGAGGCGGAAAGCGGAGGCAGAAGCCAGAGGCAAGGCCGGGTCTTGGAGAGGCACTCACAGTTCAGTGGACGGTGTTAAGCAGGTTGATGCATAAAGTCAGTTCAGTGTTGAGCCCGCAGCTGTGCTGGGTCATTGACAGCCAGCTTGGCTGGGAGCATGGTGGGGGAGGAAGCCGCTGTCTCTGGACAGGGTGGTGGCATCTCTTTCCAGGTTCAGGACAGGGCAATAATCACGTGTGTCCCCTGGTGACAGAAGGAGCTACATCTCTCTTTTTATCCCCCTCCCCCCACTTTTCTTCCACGGAGCTGGGGATTGAAGCCAGGGACACTTCATCACTGAGCTGAATCCCCAGTCCTTGTTTATTGTGAGACAAGGTCTTGTCTAAGTTGCAAGTCCCTGAACTTGTGATCCTCCTGCCTCATCCTCCTGAGTCCCTGGGATTATAGGCGTGCACCACCACTTCTGGTTCAGAGAGGGCTACATCTTTAAGGGATGTCCAAGCTCAGGGGACCCTTACCAGAGTTTATATAGGACAGGGTGTCCATCTACATTTTACTCCGGAAGCTGGTCTTCCTGGAGGCTAGATGGTCGTTGGTCACTGGTGAGTCCGGAAGGTCCTGGCGTTCTGACTCCTGAGCTGAGCCGCTGTGGCCCCTGTTGCTCTGTGCTATAGACACTGCCTCCTGTTCTGTGAGTCCCCGAGGAGCACTCACGTGGCACTGTTCAATAGAAGTGTGGTTTTAAGTTCTCTAGTCGCCATACTGAAACTGGAGAAATTAACCTCTCGAGTTTTATTTAATCCAAAATACCTAAAATATGACTATTTTAAAATCAGTATTTTATATTTTTTTGTACTGCATGTTTCAAGTATCAAGTGTGGGGCAGGACAGATCAGGGACCTTTGCCCTTGACCTCTCACCCCATTTCCTTTGTTCAGTCTTACACAATGCTAGCTTAAAACATTGGGCCAATTTCCTTAAATCACAAGATCCTGTTTCCCAAGAAGATTGCCTGAGCATCCTGAGGAGCACGCGCAGAGGCTCCCAAGTTTGACCTGTAGTTACCTATAAGGGAAAATCCCCTCCTTACGTATGGCCTGCATCTCATGCGTCTCGTTAAAACCTGGGAACAAGCGTTCGGTGCGTGTGCACTAGGCATCACGAGCAAGACACAGGTCTGTCAGTCACCTCTCAGCACAAGCCGTCCCTGATGAAGCCTGCCCAAGGCGAACCGTGAACTGGGAAGCACACGCCAGCCCAGATGCCCTGAGTCCCTGACACGCGTCCCCGCTGCACCTCCACAGCACGTCTTCCTCCCGTTATCTCTTAGCTGCTTCTCTTTGTCCTGGTGAATTCTCGCCACGTCCCATGAGCACACCTCATTCTGGATCAGCCACATTCCGAGTGCTCAGTGTCCTCATGTGATCAAGTGCAAGGGATGCTGGTATTGCCCGCCCTGGGTTTTCTAAAGCTCCTCTGGTTTCTTGGACAAGCCTGCAGTTCTCTGGTCCTAATCCGTTTCTGAGCAGCAGAGCTGATCACGTGGAGAGCTGCCTGGTAAGGGCTGAGATTGAGCTTGAAGTGGATGATCTCCTTGACCTTACCAATGACCCAGCTGCAAGAAAGAGGATGCCATTGCGTCAGCTTCCGGTAGGTCAGTTGCAGGTGGTTGAGACAGACTTTTCCTGAGGTGGGTAGTGAGTACGAGAAGATTGCAACCTAAGTTTGAAATCCCGTCGTTGAGCTTCCTAGCTTTTGCACCAATTATTTTACCTTGAAATCTTGGTTTTTCTCACTGTGAAATGGCCACGGATTTAGGGTTGTTTTTTGGAGGATTAAATGAGCCAAGTGTGCCAAGAGCTTAGAATGTTACCGCACACCTGCAGAGCTTGGATTAAGAGCTGAATATACTGGGAGTGTCCCGTGAGCTGAGCGCAGGGGCACGCAGGTCCACTGCTGTCTGCTTTGGTATATGTAGTAGTTTATTAAAATGTCTTGCCAACTTTGTTCTGGAATCTGCTGAGAGAGAAATTACATCATTTTACACATCCCTGTGAAGTGCCGTCTGGGTCTATGCGGGGCTGTGTGTGTACAGGTGTGCGTGCAGTGCCCAGAGAAGTCAGAGGAAGCCTCTTAGAGTTTAGCTGGATCCCACAGTTTTTACTTAAAATGTTCACAGCTTTATTGAGATTCAGTGCCATGCGGTTCACCTATCTGAAGTACGATGCTGTGGTTTTAGTGTATTCACAGCATCACCACAGTTGATTCTAGAACCCTCCTTACTCCAGAGTGCTTGGGCCATCAGCAGTCGGTGTCCCCAGCCCTAGCCAGGAGCAGCCATGAGTTTCTGTCCTCTATACGTGGCCCCTTCTGGCTCTCGCACGAGGCTCGTGGGAGCGGTGTTGCTGTGGACGCCCAGGACGAGTTCTGGGTGGCCGCACTGGCCTGGTTCTGTCCTGGTTCTGTCCTGGCATTCCTCTGCTGCTCCTCTGCCGACTTTTGGCTTCAGTAACGTACTGTTTCTCTGCACCACTGACCTTTCTCTCTCCCTGGCGTCCCGCAGGCTTGCAGGCAGTGGTGGGGTGGAAGCAGTGTCCCACGGAGGGGAACAGCATGGTGACAGGCTAGTGAGCACGTGGAGGGTGCAGGTGTCTCCGAGCAGCTTGGCTGGATGACGGGGTCTGGGAGATGCTGAGAGGAGAGGAGTGTTCCCATCTGTGAGTCCCACAGACACAGGCGCTTAGTGCAAGTAAGAAGTGCAACTCTTGGGAAGGAGACACCTTACCAATATTTGCAGAGTGCTATCAGTATATAAAGGCACGGAACTTAATACAGACAAGGACTGGTTCTGCGTTCAATGGATTGGGTGGGTTTTTTTTTTGTCTTTCCCGGTGTCCCAGCCCCCTACTTCTGTTTAGGGGATTCCATGCTGTGGGAACTTCCTGTGGGCCATAGCTGCCTCCCTGTTGAAGGTGACTTGTCTATTCTCACTGCCCCCTGGCAGTCAGGGTACAGACCTAGCCTGGCCAGTTGGCTCCTGCTGCCCAGGGCTTCACCTAACGCATAACAAGCCACCTCAAAACTCAGTGGCTTTGAGCACCTTTCACTTGCTCACAGTCCTACAAGTTGAACAGGGGTCAGGGATGGCTCATCTCCCTTGTGTGTGGCATCACATGGAACAACCATGACTGAGGCTGGAACGTCTGGGGCTGCTTGGCCCTCTCACGCTCCATGGGTTATCTTTGGCTTCCTCGCAGCATGGCTGGCCACTGGATTCTATTTATTTATTTATTTATTTAATGTCATGAATATATTTTGTGCAAAATTAAAGAGACTGCATTTCAAGAGAGCAAAAAATGAATCACTAGCAGGTGCCATTGAGGGAAACAGTTTGTTTTTCCCTGACACTTACACTCTGCTAGCAATGAAAGTGGTAACAGCCGATGATGTGAAAATAAATAATCCAGCCTCGCAGGATTCTGAGTTGTGCTAGTCAGCTTTCCATTACTGTGACAAAATACCTGAGATAATCCACAGAGGAGAAGGGAAGGTTTATTTTGGCTCAAGGCTTCAGAAGTTTTAGTTCATGGTTGTCTTTGGGCCCGTGGCGAGGCAAGACGTCTTGGCAGGAGCACTTGGAGGAAGCAGCTCACCTCACAGGAAGGGGCTGGGGCCCAGTCTCCCCTCTGAGGGCTGTTCCCGTTACCTAGCTTCCTCCTCAGGCCCACCTCCTACAGGCTCCACCAGTTCCAGAGAGGCCTCAGGCTGGCGACCAAGCCTTCAACATGGGCCTTGGGGGGACATGCCTCCGGGCCACAGTGGGAGTGTCCAGCAGAAGCAGCAAGCCTTCCTCAAGGTCGCACAGTGTCCTCGCAGGCTGGCACTGTGAGGAGAGGCTCCACATCCTGGTGAGGGGGGATTAATACGGCCCGCAGGTTGTCACAGGGAGTAAGGTGCGGGGCAGTCTCTTGCCTATTCGCTGGTGGCATCCAGAATGCAGCAGCAGGGCAGTGATGCCAGCACAGGTTCAGGCTGGCTGTGGCAGCAGCGGCATCTGGTTCAGACTGGGAGGTGGGACCTGGGCTGTATTTCCCGCTTGCCGGGCTCTGCCTGTTTTCTGAACCCAATTTTCCAGCCTTCCCATTCACTTTTGGGGTCCCTCCTGCTTGATTTCATGAGCACCAGCTTCTGACGTTTGTCCCCCAGGACCCTGCCTGACACCCCAGCCAGTAAAAGAATCACTAAGGACTGTACAGCATGGGACAGATGGTTTGCCAAAGAGGAAATAAATGTATGTTGATAAGAAATATCTGAAAAATGTTTCACCTCACTAACAATAAAAGCAAAACACCCCTGAACTGAGCAGCGACTGGTACTCCCCCACCCACTGTAACAGACAGACTAATTAGAGCTGCAGAGTGCATGGCGAGTCAAGCTGTCTAGACCGTGGTGGGATTGTAAACTGGCCTGGCCTTCCCTACTGGAGAATTTTTGGCAGTATGGACCAAGAATCTTAAAGTGGATCTTACCTTTACAGCCACTTCTAGGAAGCCAGTTTATGCACATCTTAAAAGTGTGGACAGAAATATTTGCACAAAGACATTCACACCACAGTCACATTTCAGCAACGGCTGGAAACTGGAATGGTATGAGTCAGTCAAGGTGTGATGTGTCATGCACCATTAAGAAAGGTTTGTAAAGAACTAATGAGACAGGACAACCTGTCTGGATCAATACTGAATGGTAGGTTATTAAGTAATAAATTAACCAAAAATTATATTCGTGGCATGGGTCAGTCATAACCCAGCCAGGAAAATGGACCACTCCGGGCATTTCTAACAAGGGGATTTGTCTCGGGAACCTCTTCCCCGGTGTCTCTTCGGTTTTGTTCCCAGATGGCTCTTATTTTCCTACGTTCCCTGGAGAATCAATGATATTATTAAAATAAAACGGCCAGTGCGTGCGGTGGAGACGGCAGGTAGCATTTGAAGGAAGGCGGCGCGTGCAGTGATGGACGGGATGCCGCAGGGGACGGACGTCTGCGATGGGCCTCCGCTCCAGATGGCGCGAGGCGGTGGCCTCCCGCGGGCGCCTGTGGCCTGCGCACCCGGCTAGGGACCCGACGACCTCAGTGCCACGGCGTCCTCCCTCGCGCGGCCATCAGGGGGCGCTCCAGCCCTGCACATCCAGCCCCCCCACGGGCGGCAGCCCAGGCACAACAGGACCCCTAGGGAGATGTCACCCTGCTGGCCAGCCCCGCCCCGAAGAGATGTGTCTGTCTCCCTCTCAGAGCTGATGATCCATCCCATTTTTGACCATCTATTGCCGTGGTTCGTGAGGAAGTTCCTGAACACTGGAACTCCAGGGCCCCTCCTTGCCCCTTTGGGGGTGTGGCGTGCACGTGTGTTCACAGGTCCATTGTTCCCTGAGTCGTGCCGAGCTGATGTGCAAGGCCTAAAGAAACGTGCATGGAGTTGCCAGTGGCCACTGCTTGGGGCCCTCAGCCCTAGATGACAGAGAGCTGTAAATGCCCATTAACTCCACCATGGCTTTCCCCAGGAAGAGCCTCCGATGGCTGTGTGCAAGGCTATGTGGTTCTAAGTGTCTGCTGTTTCATCCAAATGGCTGACCCCAGCGGCCCGCTTGCTCAGGCCACTTAACCAGCAACTCTAGGCTTAGTGAAATCTGCGTTATGAAGCAGCCGGAGGGTGTTTCTTTGCTGTGAAGAGGTGTTATCTTGAAAGCTTGGCATCTTGGCTGGCTGCCTGGCCCTTATCTTTGCTCTCCGGTGCATAGGCACCTGTGACTGAGTGTGCTGGACTGTAGTTCACCTGCCTGGAGCTCCTCCGTGGCCTCCTTAGGCAGATGGTTTTACATACATGTCCTCAGCGGTCAGAGGAAGTTGTTCTAGGGAGCAAGGGAACTTTCCTGGGGGAGAATGGGTCGAGCTCCACATTGTAGACATGGAAACATGCACCCGCACTCAGATCTTGCAGGCAGCTGCTCTCATGGGTAGCTGCCCTGGGCTGCCTCTCCTCCCCACAGTGAGCACCACCAGCATGTCACCCATGCAGAAACTCAGCAGGACCTGTGTCCTGGAGTCCCACCCCGGCTGTGTGCCCCTTGCAGTGTGCTTTGTGTGCGTGTGGTGGGAAATTGCTGAAAACCCAAAAGAGGTCCAAGAGATGGAAGAACCATTTCACATGATTCTGTATACTTGGCACCCTCCTTTCCCTTACCCCCCAGCTTGGAGAGTCTCCTTTTACTCATGTGAGTTCCCACCTTCGTAAGCACAGAATTGTGTGCAACTTTATACTTTTTCTGTTTTGCAGGATGAATGAAAACTGCATAAAGGAAAAGATTGCTTTGGTGAAATGTAAATAGATTGTGAAAGCAAAATTATGATTTTTACAACACTCGGCTGGTATCTACAAAATATAATTTTGAAGGGTAAAGAGGGCAATGAATGCGATTTTAATTGTGAAAAAGAAGCATGGTCTCATCAAAGTAAAGTATTTTAGGCGGTTGGTTTTAAATAAGTGTTATCCCAGGCTGATGAGGCTGAACGATGATCCTGGAAATTCTTGAGGCACCTGGCAGAGCAGAGAGTTGTGTTCTCCAGGCTGGTATTCAAAGGTCAGCTTCCTTCTCTCAAGAACAGTTTTTTTGGGTTTTGATTAATGCATTCTTATTTTGATTGAGATGTAATTTAGTGTACAATAAAATTCATTTTACTGCATTCTCATTCCTAAAATAGATTGTTGTATTATTTAGGTAAATTTCAAGTTCACGTTTAAAAGATTTGTTTTGTTTTTTGGTACAGGGGATTGAATCCAGGGGCACTTAACCGAGATAGTCTGCCTAACTTGCTTAGGGCCTTGCTGAATTGCTGAAGCTGGCTTTGAACTTGGGATCCTCCTGTTTCAGCCTCCTGGGCCTTTGGTGTTTAAAAGTTTTGAAGACAAAAGAGGAACCTTTCTTTCCCTAAGTAATCTTTTTTTTTTTTTTTTTTTTTTTTTTTTGTGGTGCTGGGGATCGAACTCAGGGCCTTGTGCATGCAAGGCAAGCACTCTACCAACTGAGCTATATCCCCTACCCCCTCCCTAAGTAATCTTGTAGATTTTGTTTTTAATTGCATGCATGCAATGAGTACTCATTAATTATAAATTCCGTTTGTGGGCAAAATGTGTTTTCTGTCCCCTTTTTCATAGGAGCCCTACTAGATCATTTCTAACCCTGACTTTACATTCGAGTACGAGTAATGGCAGTAATAATCCAGAATTTGATCCAAAGACAAGATTGTGTTCTTGGACCTATTTTTCTGAATAATTTTCTGTAATTAAAATAGTTATCACTTTTATAATTTCATAGGTAAGAATAATTCTAAATTCTAATTCTAAATTCTAAAAGTCTTGGTTTTAGAATTAGTTCAAGAATTATTTTGATCTACAGGGAACACTAAACAAATCATACCCCTAAGATTCAATTTCTGTTATGTCTTCCTAGCATGTCAAGTTTTTGGTTTGTACTTTAAAACCCCTCCCTTACTTCAGAGCTAAAATACTTTATTAAAAATTTCTGAGCCTGAGGGATATGGAATGCAAGAGAGAATTACTTCCTGTAGCTGTTTTTCTGTACTTTTGGAATGTGCTACCAAATGCAGGTATTTCCTTCTCAAAAATAAAGTGGAGTAATTTTCAAAAGCAAGTCAGTGAAATACTTGATTTTAATTTTTTTTCTTTCATACATTTTGCCTTTTTGAATGCTTTTGAGAATGGAGCTACACAAACATGAGGAATTAGAAGTGACTTAGTTAACCAAAGCAAGCACCTGTCCCCAGACAGACCCTTATTAATTTATTTTAGACAATTGTCTAAATGTAACGTGTTTTCAGCTCTTGATCAGAAAAGCTAAACTTATGGTCTACCATCACTTGTCAATTGTGACTTTGAGAAGTCCTTTCTGTTGAGTAGTGAGATTTTACCTTTTGGATCATCCAACAGAAGCGGGTGGGAAGCCACGTGTTTGTTTGGTCTGGCTGAGTAGCTTGCTCTGCTTTGGGTGCCCGAGCAGGGTCTCCAGGCTATGGGAGACCCACTCAGGTCCTGGCACGGGAGGGACTGGCCTCCGTTTCAATCTGAAAATAAGACAGAGGTTGATGTCTTAGTCCTGCTGTGAGTGTTGGGAGTTGTTCTAACTCCTTACTAGTTCCTGGATAGGACTTGTTTGTAACAATGATATTCCAACAAGAAACGTTTTGAAGGAAGAAAATGCACCATCCTGCACTTGAATACAACATTCTTCACATTTTTGTCCGTGTTCTCTTTCCAATCTGTATTGTAAGCATGCTGGTTACACAGAGCTGATTGTGTGGCATAGAGCACCACACCTGATAAATGCCTCATGAGTTTATAGCTTTCCATGTTACATAGACTTTGCAAGATTCTTCTCACATGGCTGCAAGTTTGTCCATGGAGTTGACATTCGGGTATTTCCTTGGCCATCTCTCCTATAATGGTTACTTAGGATTTTTTTCTCCAGTGCTGGAGATTGAGCCCAGGGCCTGGAGCAGGCTAGGCAAGGGCTCCACCACTGAGCCACAACCCTAACCCTCTAATGCTTGAGTTTTAGATTTCTAGAAATTTTCAAGTTAAAGGGAATGAAATTTTAGTAGCTCTTGATGTGTTACTGAATTCCTTTTCAAAAAGATGATACCAATTTACAATACCAGTTAAATGTCTCGCAAGAGTTGTTTTTCAACCATGTGAGGATTATTTTTCGGTTTATTTTCACATATCTGTAGCTCTCCTCTCCAGGCAAAAACAACAGCACCTGAGGTTGCAGTAAGGCATAAACACACGCACCTGTGTTTGTGTTTGCTGTGACTGCCTGAGCCTCAGGTACCGAATTCTATAGATACTCTCTCACCGAGAAACAAAAATAACCAATTGAGGCCCAGGCCTCAAGAGTGGAGTGAGTTCCTATTTGAAAGCCCAGTTCTGTAGGGTTTTTGTCACTAAACCTTGAATGGTAAAGTGGGAACTGTGACTTTCTGTTTCTGTGACTGCAGGTGTCTATCCAGAAAGCGGAGCTGAGGCAAAGGCTCCTTGCTGCTCTGATTGTACAGGACTGTAAACACACACCCAGCATGGAGCTGGCCCCGGGCCTCGACCCGCCACCCGTGGAGACGCAGCTTCCTTCCACCCTGCTGCCAGGCTCCGGTTCAGGAGGGAATCCTGCTGCCATCCCCAGGATGGTGACCTTCTAACCTCTGATTAGAAGGTTGCACACATTTAGATTTCAGAGCGTTTTCCTGAGAGCATTTGTGCGACTCTTGCTCGCTGTGTAAAACATAGGCAAGGGTTTCCATCCCATCTTAGGCCAAGACGCATTTCTTATTTATGTATGTATGTATGTGTGTATGTGCCGGGGATTGAACTCAGGGGCACTCGACCACTGAGCCACACCCCCAGCCCTATTTTGTGTTTTATGTAGAGACAGGGTCTCACTGAGTTGCTTAGCACCTCGCCGTGGCTGAGGCTGGCTTTGAACTTGCGATCCTCCTGCCTCAGCCTCCCTAAGTGCTGGGATTACAGGCGTGCGCCACTGTGCCCAGCCCAAGACACATTTTAGATGGCATAAGTGACTCAGTCAGTGTTCACACAGGCAGGACCAGACCTGGGCCCCAGTGTGTTTCCAACTCCAGAGTGGTTCTTTGAAGTTTTATTTCCACTTTAGGCCCTTAATTATTTTAAAACATCTGTCTGAGGGCACAGCTCTCCTCGGTGATAACCATAGTGCAGATGAAGGCGAACCTGGATCAGCCGCTTTGGCAATTTCCGTCAGTGTTGAGACTCAAGCCAGGACACTCAGAGATCTCTAGGTTTAGTGTGTTTCCTTCCAACTGATTACTGCATTTTTTTAGATAATAAAAAGATGATTTTTTGTTCTTTTTAGATACACATAGCAGCAGTGTATTTTGACATATCATACATGGAGTATAACTTCTTGTGATTGTACATGACGTGGAGTTACACTGGTCATATATTCATGTACAAACATAGGAAAGTGATGTCCAGCTCATTCTGCTGTCTTATTCTCATCCACCCCCTTCCCTCTATTCCCTTTGTCTTATCCATTGAACTTCTATTCTTCCTTCTCCCCTTATTGTGTGTTAGCATCCCCATATCAGAGAGAACATTCGGCCTTTGGTTTTTTGGGACTGCCTTATTTCACTTAGCATGATAGTTTCCAGTTTCATCCATTTACTGGCAAATGCCATAATTCCGTTATTCTTTATGGCTGAGTACTATTCTATTGTTTATATATACCACATTTTTAAAAAATCCATCATCTGTTAAAGGGCACCTAGGTTGGTTCCATGGGTTAGCTACTATTAATTGAACTGCTATAAACTTTGATGTGGCTGCATCACTGTAGTGTACTTATTTTAAGACCTCTGGGTATAGACTGAGGAGTGGGAAAATGGGTCAAATGGTGGTTCAGTCCACGTTTTCTGAGGAATCTCCATACTGCTTTCTGTAGTGGTTGCACCAGTTTGCAGTCCCACCAGCAACGTGTGAGTGTGCTTTTTCCCACATCCTCACGAGCATTAATTGTTACTTGTTTCTTGATGACTGCCATTCTGACTGGAGTGAGATGAAATCTCAGTGTAGTTTTACTTTGCATTTCTCTAATTGCTGGAGTCAACTGATTAGTGAATAACCCTAGTCTCATTCCTAGGCTGACTGTGTGCAGTGTTGGCATCATGTGGGTGAGCATATGCTTCAGGCAGCAGGTTCCTGAAGGTCCCTGAGGCCTGGCACAGGCCATGCACACAGAGGGCTCGTAGACCAAGTGCTGTGACAGTCCCTGCCTGTCTCTCTTAGTTTAGTTTTCTTTGGCCAGTTGTCTTTTTTAGGGCAGTGCTACCTTTACTGATTTTTTACCTGGTGAGACTTTAGAAATCTGCTCCAAAGGAATACTGCAAATCATCTTTTTATGTGAAGGTGATTATTTCCACATAACAGATAGCAAATCATGCTCAAAGAAAGGACCTTAAAAAATCTTCAGTAGCCACATGGAGATCATAACCTTTTAGATGTGGAGGGAGCATCCCAGTCACCCAGTCCAACCCCCTCATGTCGCAGACAGGGAAACTGAGGCCCAGTGAATTGCAAGATCCTGAGCAAGTGGTAGCAGAGGAGGACCCAGGGCACCCGTTACGACCGCACTGTGGACCCAGGGCACCCGCTATGACTGCACTGTGGACCCAGGGCACTCTTTATGACCTCACTATGGGGATCTGATGTTCGCTCTTATTCACAAATGGGCAGAGCAACTAAAGAAAAGTAAATATACCCTTGTTCAGAGACAGGCAAATAATAATCATGACCACAGGAGCCCTGGCCGTGGTGGAGCCCTTTGTAGTTTATAAGCTCTTAAACACACAGAAGTATGGATATGTAAAATGAGGTTTTTTAGGCATCTTTTCATCAACTTTTTTGCCCCTATAGGATTTTGTTGTGAGATTCTGAAGCAGTTTCTGAATTCTCAAAGGAAGAAAACCATTCTAGGAAGGAAGTCAGATCTACTGGTTTATTTCACTTTGATGATGATCTTTATTCAATTTCTTTAAGCCATAACATTCCTTATGTAAGGCAGCTAACACGGAATTTTCTGTGACTACTTACCAACCCTGAAATGAATCTTTAATTCATTTCAATCTTTTGCTGAAGATGTAGTGAGGTAGTGATAGTGTTTGTCTTTTTTTTCCTCTTGTACCAGGGATTGAACCCTGGGGCACTTAACCACATCCCCGGTGCATTTTCATATTTTATTTAGACTCACGGAGTTGCTTCGGGCCTCGATAAGTTGCTGAGGCTGATCTGGAACTCACAATCTTCCTGCCTCATCCTCCCCAGCCGCTGGGATCCCAGGCTTGTGCCAGGGTGCCTGGCAAGTGTGTGTGTATTTTGATAATGGCACGCAAGAGATTTTAACGTCTGCACGGAGCAGGGAGGTCTAACGTCAAGATTTAAGCTCGTTTCCCCAATCCTTCACGCTGAGTGGCGGGTTCTTGGAAGGAGCAGGGAGTGCAGCCTGATGACAGCACCTGCTGTTCCCGTTCCCGTGTGAGCGTGGGGAGGCATCTCGTCAGCTTTGGAAACCTCTGGCAGCATTCATGTGTGGGCTGATGAACAAGAACAGCTGCCCTCCCCTAGGTCCTGCCCTCACTGGGGTCATGTCACTGTCCTCATGATCCCCTTCAAAGGTGTGCTCTGTCCTCATCTTAAAGGTCACAATGGGGAACCTGAGGAGAGGCTGGTATTTGAGACTTGCCCTAGGCCGGTCAGCCCAGTTATGGCCACTCTGGGTTCAAGGCAGGGCAGCCTGGGCCCGCAGCCCGAGATCTCCCATTGAACTCTTGTTATTACACGAAAGGAACTTTGGTTAAAGTATTTTCCGCTTTCCTTAATAATGTGTCCCAAGAGCTCAGCATTTCCTGTCTCTGGACCAGCTGAACGTGCAGCCCAGGCTTCTAACTCGCCTGCCTGAGACCTGGCTGGCTGAGCCTTCTCTACCTCCTGTCCCTCCTGCTTGAGCAGCACACAGCAGGACTGCACGTGGGCCTGGGCATGGCAGCCCTTGGTGTTGTGGGACAAACTCTGGGTACCTGGGTGGGAATCCTAGGAAGAAAGGCCGACACCCAGGGATACTGCTGCTTAAGCAACCTGCAGCCTGGACCCTCCCGCCGTCTCTGTAGTGAGAAAAGCCCGTTTTCATTTCTTCTTTTGCCAAGCCCATCTGGACAGAACAGGTGCAGGGCTGGGCCCTCAAAACAGCAGCCTTTTTTCCGAGCGACGTGGTGCTGTGGAAACCCCCTCGCTCCTTCACCTTGCATTCACAGTGATGAAATGATGGAAATCTGCCGCCTCAGGGCACTTTCTGACTTCTCCAGGACGTTTCATTTGTCAGTTGACCCCTCTAGTTTCCCCATTTGTAAACTACAGACGTGTCCTTGATGATTGGAAAGGTCCCTGCTGGCTTTGATGTCCACGTCCATGTTTCTGATTAGGGCTCAGATTGTGGAATCAGCCCTCTCATTTGTGCTCCTGGCCCTGTTATCCCAGCAGGGAGCAGGGACTAGTCGTTATTCTGATGGCTAGAACACACTGTCCCACCATCCTGACGTCCCACGTGCTCAGCACCAGCAACCCTCCCCAAAGCTGGTCAACACCTCTCTACAGCTCTAGTAAGTCCTGGTGTGTGCGCTAAGGATCGCAGAAAATGGCGGATGGCTGCATTAAAATCTGGGAGGCTTGTTTCCGTGACAACTCTTCCTTTATGCTTAAGAATGAAAGATTCTTCTCAAAAGTTCTAAATCCTTAGTGATAGGACTTTATTAAAATGTACTGATGTCTAGAAAGCCCATGGAGAAGGTGTTATCACTCCTACTTTATGAGGAGGGAGAGCAAGTCTCAAGATGCAATCCTCCTCATCCCTTCTCTGTGGGTTCTTGTGGGAATTAAATGAGAAAAAAGCTGTGCTGTCCTGAAAACGAAGCCTGCGTCTTCCAAAGTACAATGTATACTGCACTCACCAGATGGAGATCGGGAGGGGAGGTCTTCTGGAGCTGTACTAGGCACTGGGGACACTTGAGGTCAAGCCACGAGTTCTTCTCTGTTCACAAGCACTCGGTAGTGACTGTCCTCAAAGCTGGAATGTAAGTTTGAGATGGACCTCTGATCTCAAAGAGACTAGCAGTCTCTTAGATGAAGCACAATGAATACCAATTGATCAATTAGAGATCAATGTAAGTCAGGAAATGATCAACTGATGCACTGGGCACAGGTGCCCAAGCAGAGCAGGTAACTTCTCTCAGGGCTGGTCTCTGGCCATGTCTTCAGGGAAAGTGGACAGCCAGCATGGCTGCTCATCTGAAGAAGAAGTCGAGACCACAGGTTATGGGCTTCAGCAACAGGGGAAGAGGTAAGCAAGTTGTGCACTACTGGTAATAGGGCTGTGTGCCGTTCAGAATGATCACCGTGATAGGTAGGAAAAAGGTGTGCTGTGAAATACCTGTAAGTGAAGGAAGTTGACCACAGAATTGTAGTAATGGTGCCAGTGACCCAGTGGCTATGTATGAAAACACACAGATAAACGTTAGAAAAGAACTGGTGAGGGCTGGGGTGTAGCTCAGGGGTACAGTGTGTGTCAGGCATGCACTGGGCCCAGATCTCTGTTCTTGTAACACACACACACACACACACACACACACACACACACACACACACACAGAGAGAGAGAAAATAACAGATGAGTTGTGGATTTATGGATGAATTTATGGATGAATTTCAAAAACATTCCTTTCATTAGGTCCTTCACCTTTAATAGGTGTCATAGGCTGGACATTCTGGATGGTTTCACACTGAATACTGACTTGGATTGAACACTGTCCCTGCCTGGGTGAGGCCCCATCCTTCTTGGGTGCAGGGCTCTCTGGCATTCAGGGAGATCTCTGTCTTGAATGGATGATTTTTGTTTTGTTCTTAAGAAAAAAGTCCAACAAACTCATTGCACAGGATGGAATCTTGTCTCTTCCATGTGAATTTCTGGAGATTTTTCTTCTCAAATTCCTCACAACCTAATATTGAATCTAAAGGGAGGGAGAGGCCCTGATGTTAGGAACTGACCTGCTACTTCTTTAGAAAATGCCCAGCTCTCCCAACACCTGGGCAGCTGTAATAGAAGCACACCTCCCTTCAAGAAAAAGTGGTGTAGCAACTGTGAACTTAGCAAATGCACAATCCAGGCAGGATTTACATTTTACTTTGGAAGATGGAGCCTTCAATGTCAAAAGCACTCCTTATGAACTTCTTTTGAAAATGTTGGACTTGCGGGGACACATTGATTCCACGGGGTGACTCGCCCTGTAGGTATAATGAAGACCAAGGGCTGGTCCTCCCACAGCTTGTGTAGCGGGGTTCCTGCTAAGGGGAAGAATACGAAGCCAGGCCACTGTGGTCCTCGGTGGTTGCCCAGCTGTCACTTTAGTCAAGTCACAGTGCCTCAGCCCACACAAGCCAGGCCAGCGAAAACAGTTCCAGTGAACCTGTGTGTTTGTGCCAGTCTAATGATCAGAGCATTTCCCCTGAATCATAAATTAACAAGACAGGATGACTCGCGGTGTGTTCTGATCCTTTCTGTCACCACGGGGGAGCCTGAGCTCTTTCTCGGTCCCTGAGTCAACTTCTGAAGGTGTGAGAATGGAGAGGGGAGGAGGGAGGACTGGACAGAGCCCCGAGGCCTGGCCCCCCGTCTTGTGTCCACCTCAGCTGTGGACAGTGTTGTCTGTCAGCTGCTGGAAGGCCTGGTCTCTGTTAGGAAGAGTCATCCCATCTTGCTGACCGCTTCTCTCTAGTCCTCATGGTTCATAAATTGACCTTATGCTCTTTTATCCAAGTTTTTTGATTAATTCTAATTGAATCTCAATTGCTCTGTTGTTTTTAGTTGGTTCCTCTAGGGGATTGGTGCCCAGTTCATTCTGTAATAATTTCCGCTTGTTGGTATCCCTGAGAAAGCTTTTATTTTTGGCAAGGATGGTTTTTCCCACAGAAACTTGGAGAGCTGGTGCTGTGACGGCCAAGTACTGGAGTTCCTCACTGTGCCCTGCGCTCTTGGGGCTGTTGTCCAAACTGCACCCCTCCCAGTGACTCTTGAGACTTTCTCATGCCTATAAAACAGTCATAACCCAAAAGTAAAAAGTCACCAACATTTTAAATAAATCCTGGGATGTTTATAGAACCAATATGTTTTTTTATCATAAATGAAGGAAACCACTTCACAAAAGCAGGATTTTTGTTTTGTTTTGTTTTTAAGATTTTTTCTTGTAACTAAATGAGGTAGTTTTGAGGAATCTGGAGGTACACACACACACACACACACACACACACACACACACACACACACAGTCTTTTCCAGCTGTGAAACAAGTAATTCAGAATTGCTCGGGGCAGTACGCAGTTCTTTCCTGGCCAGCTTAAAGACCTCTTGCCTCTGGTCTAGCTGTGGGTCGCCCTGCTGGCCACTGTGAGTGCACACAGAGCATGGCCCAGTACTGGGTAGAGGCCATTCGTGTACTTAGACTGGATCATCTGGGGTCGTGAGAAGTGAGAACGTTTCCAGCTGGCTGGCTCCCGGGGGGCTGTCTCCTGTCCGGCCACGAAAGGCTCTTTGGAGCTGGGCTCTTTGGAGCACGGGGAGCGCTTGCCCTGCAGGGCAGTGGAAGGGTGGCTGGCAGTCCCTGCAGGCGCAGGTGAAGAGTGGGCGACAGGAGGGACTTTTCCTGGAGGCCTGGGCCATCAGATCCCCTGGCCTGCTTCCAGGCAGGTGACTGTGGAACAGAGAGCTTTGAACTCAGAGGGCAGGTATCTGAGTGGTGACTTCTTGGGCAAGCCTCCATCTTCCTGGTCCTGCTTCTTCATCTGTAAACTGAGGAAGTAGTATCAATCTCTGAGTCATTGTACCAAACAAACAAACACAACCACACACGCAGAAAAACTGCTCCTATGCCTCCTATGACACATAGCAGCCACCAACAATTCCTTTATACATGCACTCGTTTATTTGTTCAACAGATGCTGGTATGACCAAGGCACTGTGCTCTGTGCTAAGCTCTGTACAATCTGTAAAATCATATAAATCAAGGTGCAAAACTTTTAGTTCAGGTCTCAGTGCTAGTTGAGTCATAAAAGGAAGTGTGGAAATAGGGAGAGACTTCTTGGAAGTGTCCAGCTGCTGTCCTGAACCTCAGTGCTATTGTGGCCTGCAGCCTCCAAGGGAAACCCTGCCAGTCTCTACATGATGGACACTTTTAGGAGCTTGTGTTTTGATAGGAAATAAACACAGAGATACTCAGATCTTACACAAATCAAAATGCACAAGTGATGGGTGGTGTGCCTTGAGTACTGGAGTGATGTGGGGGGTCAGAGGGCCACCTCTCGGGTAGCCACTCTGGGGTAGCCAGGAGAGGTTTTCACTGTGCACCTTCGATCTCTTTGGGGAGGTGGAATTTCTTTAGGTCAGATGGAAATAGACCAAGTTTGTTGTTCAGACACGCCTGCAGATGAGTTGCTCATGAGTTAAGAGGTTGGTGGCCTTGATGGCACCACAGTTAAGCCCTTTGAGCATCATAGTTCTGGAGGGTGCCATGAATCCTGCCAAGTGGGTGACAGTGTTATGTGCAACTGTCCTGTTGGGTAGGCTTAGTGGAGACAAGTTTTAGAACTTGTTAATGGCACTTATCCATTCTCACGACTTATTCACCCTTCCTTCCTGGAAGGGAGCTCACTGCTCTTTCTTGCATGATGATTAGGGGTGACTGTCTCTGGGCAATGCATTTGAGAAACCCAAGCTAAAGGGTGAGGGTGGACGGAGCGTATTGCAGGGAAGAGAGACGGCCTCTGTGTGCGGGTGACAGAGCGGTGGGGTGGCCTGTGTCATTCCTCACTCCTATTTCACCTGTCCTGTTTGGAGGACTTTGATTTTTTTGTTTTATTTTCACTACAGGAGGCTCTGTCTGCACCTGTAAGTGTTTACAACCTTCCAAGGGTGGTGGAGGTTGGGGAGAGAAGCAGACAAGCTAACGTGAGGGCACACGAAGCCTTTGGCTGGGGTGGCTCTGGTCCCTGATGTTGCAGTCCCAGGACATTTTCCCCTGTCCAGGTGGGCCGCTCTGGACAGTAGTCAGTGGGGACTCCAGATCTCCACTGCACTCTCTGATTATGGAACCCCGGCACGGTGAGGGGCAGGCCGCTGATGGACAGCTCAATGCACAGAATTTCCCAGAAGCCCACAGCCCAGAACACCCCAGACGGTGCCCTGTGGTTGGAAATCTCTCCAGAGCTTACTGTCTCTCCGTTTCTCTGCTTTTCCGCCTCCTTCGCTGGTGTTGCCATCTCTATCTTCTTCTGTGTTTTTCTCAGCATGTCTCCGTCTCTGTCTATCTCTATCTCTATGTCTCTCTTCTTGCATTTGGTGCAGGGGATTCAATTCAGGGCTGCTCTCCCACTGAGCTCCATACCCAGCCATTTTTATTTTGAAACAAAGTCTTGCTAAGTGGCCCTGGCTGGCCTTGAATCCTCCTGCCTCAGCCTCCTGGATAGCTGGTATTACTGATGTGCACCACCACATGGTTTCTCAGATCTATTCATTATCATTTCCCTAAAATCATTTCAGATACTAATTGTACACACTATGGAATTAAAGCATAAACAACATGCTAAATAAAAGGCTATCCAACATGTATACCCACACTCACAGCATATTTTCTATTAAAAAAAAAAAAGAATTATAAAATCCTGTCTCAAAATGAAAATAAAAAGGGCTAGAAATTGGGGATGTTTCTCAGTGGCAAAGTGCCCCTGGGTTCAATTCCCAGTATAAAAAAAAATTTAGAATATCTGGAAGAATGTAGATGGGGGTAGATTATGTGTTTGGATGGTGATCTTGAATCTGGAGTTTCCTTATGTCTAGATTATTGTCTTTGGTGGGTAACAGAATATCTGCTGGGAACTCATGTGGATCCTTGAGTCTGCAGAGCACAGTGAAGTTGAGGGGCATTAGGTGGTCATCCTTCCCACTTCATTCAGGTCCTGGGAACAGATCTGAGCTTTTGTTTGGTGGCTGAGACTCTGGAAGTTGCAGGGGAGCATTTGAGGGTCGTGCTGCAGCCCCACGAGGCCAGGGAATTCCGTGTCCTCTCATCCATGCGTGCCTTCCCCATCTGCCTCCCTGTCTCTAGCTCACAGGCCATGTGCTCATAAATATCCACAGGATGAAGAATGGAGGAGTTGATGTGGCCTCAGTAGCTGTCAGAGCCTGGGTTGAATATATTCTGATTCCCCAAGATGTTTTTATTTTCTCATGATGTTAGTTTTTTCCTTGTTGTTTGTCTTTGGAGAGTGAAGGGCAAAGAAAAAAATTTGCAGCTGTTACAGATGTTCAGTAAACACATCACCATTTACCTGCCCACGAACCAGGTGGGCAGGAGGTAGGTCTAAGTGGTATGTGGCCCAGGGAGAGTTTGAGATGTCTTGAATCCAGAGCCTCCTTCTACAAGCCCTTTGCTCCCCATCCTGGATGAAAAGACAGCTGGGTGGTTGGACCACTTGAGATCATGAGCTCATGACTGAAGAATGTGTGTGTGTGTTTATCTGTGTGAGATATTGATGTTTTTTGGAAAATGCATCTTTTACATTAATCCTGCAACAGTTTGTTAAGTTCCATCGTGGCCTCAGCCAGGATGGGTGGGAGGAAATGCCTCAAACTGAACTTTTCTTAGGCCTGGGCGTGAGATACAGAATCAGCAAATAGTGTCTTCACCTGGTGCCTTGGTTTCTTCATCTTTCCAATCACAAGCCATTTTTTCTCACATTTACCTGTTAGATAGGTGAGGATGGACAGAAGGAATGCAAGCTGTATAGTGGAAGATACAGACGTTTTGGGCTGAGCTTAGAAAGGATCCATGTGGAATTAGTGCAGGGGATCATCCATGCGGCTCAGCCATGGAACTGGAGAGCCTGTCAGCAATGGAGAACATGAGGTCACAGATCGAGTTTGTGTCACGCCCCATACTGAGTGGACTTTGCACAATATTTCAGTTACTGATCAGAGTGATGCTGAGATAGAGGATTTATTGCTATTGTGTTATAATAGACAGGGAGCTGAAGATCAAGAAGGGGTAAATAAATTTACAAGTGGATTCCCACGTGAGAGTTCAGTGCCCTATCTTCTTAATCAGAGGGCTTGAGTGCTGTGATGATCTGTGAGGTCACCCAGGGTGTTGAGGGTTCCCCAGGCTGGCCATATACACCCATGGATGACAGGATGCTCCTTCTCTGGCTTCTAGTATGCATGTTAGGTGCTGTTCCTGTGCTGAGTTGTCTAGACCTCCTCTCCCCCACCAGAATGCTCCCATGTTGCAAGTTCTGGCTCCTTGTTTCCATGCTAGGCCTGGAGCTCCTTGAGGCTGGGGGTCCTGTCTTGTCCACCAGGTATTTTCAGAGCAGAACACAGAAGCAGACACAGGGAGGTGCTCATAGATGTCCATGGAATGAACGAAGGTGGGCGTCCACACATACAAGCACACACACAAGCTTTTCCTGTAGTATTAGGGTTGTCTGCTATAGAAAGGCAGAATGACCCTGTGACATGGGTAAGGACTGACAGATGGGTGCCTGGGCGTGGGGATGGCGTATGCACAGATGCAAAGGGACATGGTAGGAGAGGAAACTTCTGTCATGGCCTCTAGAAGTTTACTGAAATATATTCGGACATGTTGATGGAGTTCATCCCTGTCTTTCCCTGCCTTTCGCCCCTGACATGGACAGGCTATTCAGAAAACTGTTCCTTGCTGCTCTGATACTTCCAGGACCTCTGTGGCCCCAGGAAGCACCTCTTCACCTTTCAGTCTATCTGGGCCCAGGAACCATGTCAGATCTCTCCAAGGACACTGATTGTCCTGGGCTGATTTCCGGTGGGAGAGCCTGGCCCTGGAGGTGGGGTGTGTGTGGGGGGGTTAGGTGGGATGGTGTCATGCAAGGTGGGGTGGTATTTTTCCATCCTGGGGATGGACACAGCCGTGGCCAGGTGCATGGGGACCCCAGGTGCACAGGGCCTCGGGAGCTTCTGAAAGGGTGTGGGGTGCACCGCCTGGCATGTTGGGGGAGGATGGGAGCGAAAGTAACAGATGTGCTCTGGGTTCTGTTTTCAGTTCCCCAAAAGGTCTTCTACTTGACCAAATCAGTGTGACCGTTGCCATGACAGTTGCTATCTTGGTCCTGGGACTCTCCCCAACAAGGTAGCATTACTTTTTTTAATCTTCTCAGGCCAGTCACCATGAAACTCAGTATAACCAACCTGGCTGGGGGTGGGTGGGGGCACTGATGGAGCCTGGACGCTGTGATGAGAGGGTGGAAGAGGAACTTTGGCCAACATGCTGTTTTTCCAAACTGGACCAGCTCTCTTCCTGGTTGCCTGTGGCATGGCCGACTCTGTTTCTGCAGAGGTCATGGGTTGCTCCACGAGCTGTCTCCATGAGCTCCCTGTTGCAACTGGCAAAACAGGACAGGTAGAAAGGGCCCCAGCCTCCAGTCTGCCTGGAGGTGGAGTGACCAGGCCATGCCATTGGTCCCTGCGCTTGAGTGTCCTCATCGGTCACAGGAGATACCGATTTCTAAGCTCTCCTTCCCCTGACCTTTACTGATGCTTTGCCCTGGATTTGGCAACTCTGAATAGGCCATGTGTCAGGCTGAGTCTGAATCAGTGTTGAGACACCCTACCCGTCACTTCTCCTAGAGCAAAACCCGCCACAAGTTGGCATGTGCTGGGCCTCCAGCACGTCACAGGTCTTCTCTATGCGCTATTTGTTTCTCTCTTTGATCATCAATATTTTATTACTGTGTCACAGGTTGGGGGCTCTTTCTCGTTTGCTCTTGAACCATGGCGAAATAAAAGCTTGTACATTGTTTCTCGATGGACTCAGGGAACAAAGGGCCCTGCTCACGACACAGCCTGGTCTTCCTCTTCGTTTTAAAGGTGTTGCCTGTGGCCTGTTCCTATAACAAACCAGCACCATTGAAACCTACCCAGAGCCTACCAAGCGCAGAACGTGGGGAGAGCCATGGCGTCTGGGCTTGATAACCCCGGTCGAAGTCGCGATTCCACCTCTCACGGGCTCTGAATCCCCGGCACATTATAAAACCTGCCTTGGCCCCACTTTCTTCCTTTATGAATCAGACCTAGTGAGAAACACTTTGGTGTGGGCTGTGAGGACCAAAGGGGCCGTGAGAGGGCCGCACCAGTGCGGGTCAGTCCCCTGCGCTCCTCTGCTCGTGCCCTGGCCCCCTCCCCTCTGTCATTTCCTCTTCTATGCTGTGCAGACACTTGTAGCTTCAGGAATACACCAGCCCAGCCAGGGTCGGGAGGTGGGGCCTCCTCATAACGGGGCAGCTGAGCACCTGGCTAAGGGTGTCATGGTTGGTTCAGTCCTAGGGAGGGACGGGTAGGTAGATGGAAGGGCAGGAAGGATGAGAGGAGCCGGGAGGAGGGGAGGGGACAGGAGAGATGGGGCTGCACTGAACCTGGAAGCTGGAAGGAGCAGAGGAGTGGGAAGAGGCAGGCGGGGCGGGTGGGAAAGGTCCGAGGAACGAGGCCTCTGAGGAGCAAGGGCTGCCTTCTGGGGGCCTGGGCCATCTGCTTGGGGAGGGCATCAGCACGGGCGGCCACGGGGCGGGCCCTGGCAGGGGTCAGGAGGCTCCCTGGTGAGCCCTCTGTCCTTCCCCACCCTCTTCTTCATCCTGCCTAGGGCCTTTGCTTATAGCAGCTTGTAAGTTCTGAACTTCTAAACCTGCAAAATCTCAGCAGTCCCCCTTGTTAGAGAAGTCACACCCAAGTCCCAGCACATCCCCTCAGGGCACTGTGCGGCCGTGCCCTGGACTCTCCCTTCCGTCCTGTCCCGGGTCTGTGCCTGGCACGAGAGCACCTCCGCCTGGCTCCCCACCCCTCCTGTCCGGGCCGTGGCTCCAGCAGGGCCCTCGTCCCGCTCCCTCAGCTCCACACCCTCCGCTCTTCGCCTCTGCTCTCACGGGTGCCCTCTGCGGACCCCGCTTCTCTTTCCAGTCTCCTTTCAGTTGCTGCCTTGTTCTCTCCTTCCCTCGCCCTCTCCAGCTTCTTTCCTCCCATTCTCGTTTGAACCCCTCTGACCAGTTAGCTCCTGCCTTTCTACAGAAACTGCCCTC
The DNA here is from genome assembly GCA_028644305.1 of Xerus rutilus. Classification (NCBI taxonomy): domain Eukaryota; kingdom Metazoa; phylum Chordata; class Mammalia; order Rodentia; family Sciuridae; genus Xerus; species Xerus rutilus. The sequence continues at coordinate 1,590,453 of CM053411.1, forward strand.
AGCTGGTTCAGCCACAGTCCTCGAGCGGCTGACCCCAACGCCCCAGTTCATCTTTAGCCTTCATTGGCCTGTCTGCAGCTGACACCACTGAGCAGGCCATGCCCTTTGGAGCGTTTCTCCTCTTGGGTTCCAGGGAGCCCTGCTGCTCTGGTTTTCCTCCCCTGTCCCTGCCAGCCCTTCCCAGTGGTTCCTGCTCATCTCACCAGCTTGCTGTGTGGGAGTGCCTCCCTGCCCAGTCTCCACCTGCAGTCCCGTCTCTCCCAGCCGATGGCTTTTCACACCACCTGGATGACTGGTTCATCCATCTCTCCTGAGTTCCTGAGTCTACAGCCGGCCGCCCGCCAGGCTGTCTAACCGACATCTCAGACGCAGTGTGCTCCAGACAGAGCTCCCCAGGCTTCATGGATTGAGGCAGCATCTGCTGGCCTAGGGATTGTGAAATAGGTCATAGAAAGAAGTGGAGAGCTCAGATCTAGGCTTATGTGAACGTGGATTGTCAGCAAAGGTGCCACAGCAATCTCAGGGAAGTCTTTAAGCAGAGTTAGAGCAGCTGTGTGTCCATGTGGAGGAGATGGAACCTTGACCCCCACCTAATGCTATGCACAAAAATTAATTCCAGGTGGATCCTGGTCTTTTCTCCCAAGCCCGTACCTTCTACAGGCTTCCTCACCTCATTTGAGGCAACTCGATCCTTCTAACTCGTCAGGCTCGAACCCTGGATTCACCTTGAGGTCTCCCCATAATCACCATGTAGTGGGGCACATCAGACCAGCCTTTAATGCAATGCCACCTCTTGCTTGGACACTCGCACCTGTCCACCCCTGAGGTTTGTTCTCATCAGAACACTTAGGAAAAGCCTGCTTGTGTATAAGTCAGATGAGATGATTCTTCTCCGCAAAACCGCCAACCTTCGTCTCACTTGGAGTACAAGAACTCCAAGTGACCCTGAGCTGTGAGCACCCCGGGCACACACTGCTCCTCACACCCGTGACAGCATCTGAGACAGCCTGACATATTTTAGACATTCAATGAACACTGCTGAGTGAAAGAATAAGCTGGAATTCAGCCCCCAGGCCACTGGTCCCTAAGTTTCCCATTTCCCCAGACCATTCTCTCAGTGGGCACTGGTGCTTGGGGCCTGGCTCCACGTCCTCGTGTAGTGCTTGGCTGTTTGATGAGCTTTGAGAGCAGCATGGCAGGAACGGTGGGCCTTCCCTCACGCTGCTTTATACTCTCCAGTGTTGCTCACGTGGTGAGGGGCTGGTGGCTGTGGCTCGCTTGGCTCCTGTCTACATGAGACGTCGTGTCGTAGCATGTAAATACGAGTGTTCAGGAACTGAGATCTACCTCCGAATTCTCTACAGACTATTTCATACCTTACACATGTTTGAGTGCTGCTGTGCTTGTGTTTGGGGACAGTTGTGTGGTCCTGGCTCGCATTGTCCTAATGACTGTGCCCACACTTGTAAGCCCCTGTTGAGGCACACTCTGGGGAGTAACGGCCTGGAAGGGGGCAGAGTGGCAGGAAGGAATCACCAGCCAACTGGGGGGTGCACAAGCCCAGCCCCAGGAGCTGCCCAGTCCCTGTGGAGGTGCTGGGTGAGGCCTGGGGTGTATGTCCCCATGGGCCAGCTTCAGGTTGTCCCCAAACCCTTTTGAGTAAAGGGTGGAGCTGCTTCCCAGGACACGCTCAGCAGCTTAGCGTAACCGAGGTTGTCCGTCTGATGGGAATGAGATGTGAAGCACATATAGGCATTGAAATTTTCTAGTACCACATTCTAAAAACATACATAAACCTGTGAAATTGATCTTGATAATATATTTGACTTAACCCAATATAGCCAAAGTATTACCGTCTCCACAGGGAATCCAGGGATAAAGTGTATCAGATTTGGCAAGGAGGTGTTCTTGTCAAAGCCTGGTGTGTGGCCACCCTGAGAGCACACCTCGGTGTGGACTGCCCCGTGTCTAGAGCTTGACGGTCACAGGGCTAGGAAATGAGGACACAAGCACAGAATGAAGGGACCTGCTGTGTGACTTGGGGGTGCTTTCCAGCCTGCTCTGTAGCAACAGTGCCGTGGGGCTGGCCTGCTCGCTCACGCTCTCCTCTGCAGGCTCTGGCTGACTCCAGCACTGGTGCAGCTCCCCGTGCTCACCCCACGGGGAGAGGGCCACAGAGACCCGGGCTGTGGCACCAGCCACAGAGGTGCCATGGAGGTGCCACAGGCTCATAGGCCTGGCTATAGGAAAGAGCAAAGAGAGTTGTCACGTTGACTGGGACAGGAGCTGAGTGTCAGCGCCTGGACCATCACAGCATACACAGGCACCCAAGCAAAAGTCTGCGTGGCTTCCTCTCCCCCTTCCTGTTCATCTCGCACCCCCTCCATTGGCTTCCTCCTCCTCCTCCTCTGCCTCTCCTTCTCATTTCCTTCTCCCACCCTCCACCAGTCCCTCACCTCCTTTTTCCTTTTCTCCAAATAATACATGCAGCTGTGACTTGCTCAGGGATCTGTTGGCGCAAAGGCATTAGCACCAACTTTATGAAACCTTGCTCATTCTGAAAGCTGTTCCTTATTTAGAAAAAAGGTAAAGATGGAGAGCCACAGCCCCTCGAAGCCGCAGAGGATCCCTCTCCAGGGCTTTGGTGTCTACAGACATTGGGGCGGGAAAGGGCTTCCCAGTGACCTGTGCAGCTCTTTGTCCTCCTGACAGGGGGCTTGGGTGCCGGTGGGGGCTGGGGTGTGTGGGTGGAGATGGAGGCTTGGTGGTGGCACTGCCCTCGTCTGTGATAAACACAGTCGTCAGGCTGACTCCACTGCCCACTCTTAGACATGTCAGCTTTCCCTCCTGTGCTGTGTCTTGATTGACAGACATCAATTGTCTGCCTTTTAGACATCTTGGCAGCCGGGCGTGGTGGCTCAAGCCTGTCATCCCAGCACTTAGGGAGGCTGAGACAGGAGGATCGCGAGTTCAAAGCCAGCCTCAGCAACGGTGAGGTGCTAAGCAACTCAGTGAGACCCTGTCTCTACATAAAACACAAAATAGGGCTGGGGGTGTGGCTCAGTGGTCGAGTGCCCCTGAGTTCAATCTCCAGTACCAAAAAAAAAAAAAAAAAAAAAAAAAAAAGACATCCTGGCATCTTTACTGCACAGTAGTTGGTGTCTGGCTCTGAGCCATGGCTGGGCCTGCCTCTTCTCTCCTGGAATGACTGCTGCTTCACACCGGGAGCTGCCCATGGGCTGAGAGCCTGTCCTGCTGGACAGCAGGTACTCCCTTGCTGGAGGTGGGCCTGTCATGGTGCCGTCTCCCAGGTTCCTTGGCAGACTCTTTCCTGTTATTTTTTTCTTCCCTTTTCCCTTTCCCCTCTTTCTTCCTCTTTAACTTCTTCCTTCTCTTTTCCTTTCTCTGTTCTCTCTCTTTCCTCTACTCTTCCTTAAATCTACCATGGGACCTGGGGCTTGAAGCCAAGAGCCCATCCTGCAGATCCCGGAAGGCAGGGGGCACAGCTCCAGAGGCAGCCCTCCTGAGCTCTGAGGAGGAGCCCGACCGTGTGCACAGCTCCCTACATGCGCACTGAATCTTTGCAGTTGTTGACCTACTGGGTGTTCCCGTTACTCCTGTACCTTACAGGTGAGAGAGTGAGGCCCACACAGGTGAAGGACGTGCTCAGCCTCCCACAGCCAGTGCCTCACAGGACGTCGAGGGCGTTCCGATTCCATAGCTCAAGCTTAGAGCCCCAGAGCAGGCCCCTGCCCACAAGCAGGCCCCATCTCCTGTCAGTTTGGCCTTTTACTCACATCGACCTGAACCTTCTGGACCTGCCTCTCAGACCCAGGGAGTGCTCTGTGTGAGTGTCCTCGGCTGGCCATCCCTGGGGACGTAACTGCCTGCGGCAGTGCGGGAGGGAGTTCCTGGGGACCTGACCTCTCTACTTGCGGCCACACTCTGTCAGTTTTCTGGGGCTGCCCTAACAAAGTTCCACAGACCAGGGGATTTAAACAACAGTCATTTATCCTCTCACAGTTCTGGAATCAAGGGGTCGGCAAGGCTGGCTTCTGCTGGAGGGCCTGCGGGCCTCACCACAGCTCTTCCCAGCTCCTGGGGGCTCCTGGCAGTGCCCAGAGTTCCATGGCTCCCTCCAGTCCCTGCCTCCGGCCACGGGCGCTCTCCCTGTGTGTCTCTTTCTCCAGTCTCACCCATACAGAGACACCAGCCATTGTGCAAGGATCTGCCTACTCCAGTATGACTTCATTTTTTAAACCAACCTTTAATCTTGAAGTACTGTAATGGCAGGTCTGCAGGAAGTTGCAGAGACAGAACATAAAAGAGGCCTGTGTGATCGCCACTCAGCTCCCCTGACGGTTACTTGTTGCAGAGCACAACCTCGAAACCAAGCATCGACCGCTGACGCAGGGTGTGCGGGTCCACGTCATTGATCATGTGTCGCCGCCACTGCAGAATCGCCTGGGACCCCAGAGACCTCCCTCGTGATGCCACATTACTCTCCTTCCCCACTACTCGTCTTCCCCCATGACCAGCGACCTGTCCTCCCTGTCCATGGCCGACACTTCAGGACTGTTACATGAAAGGAATCTCATGGTCTGTGGCCCTTTGAGACTGGACTTCTCCACTCAGGGTGAAGCCCTTCAGACCCACCCGTGGGGTTGTGTGCTCTTACTCCCATCCCTCGCACGGTGCCACGCCATGACCTGCCAGTCCCCTACCTGCTGAGGGACATGTTGGTCCTGATTGACCAGTCGCCTACTGGGGGCACCTATTGAGGGCATGTAGGTCATTTCCAATGTGGGACTATTAACAACTGCTATGAACTGTCATGTACGAGTTTTTGTGTGGACATAAGTTTTCATTTCTTGGGGGTAAATACCCAATGAAATTGCTAGGTCATGTGGCAGGTGTATTTTATTGAGTTTTTCAGGAAATGGACATTCTTGAGTGGCTGTATCATTTTTCATTCCTACCAGCAATGAATAAAGAATCCAGCTTCACTGCAAGGACCCACTCTCTAAGTAAGGTCACGTCCATGGGTACCAGGAGCCGGGAGCTGAGGGTGTCCTTCTGAGGAACACAATTTCAAACTCCACGATGTCTCCCTGCTTACATCATGGTGGGTCTGGCTTCTGAGCTTTCCTTTCTTAGAAGAGCTTGCTTTGGATTTGTAGCCAGATTAGAAGTCCCTTGGTTATTCAGTTTGGTCCCCAGAGATGGGTGAACAAGTTTGGGTCATTGGAAGGTATAGTGTTGAGTCTTTCTGAAGTCAACTCAGGTCTCCAAAGTTTCAAAGATGTGAGAAGTATGAATATTGTCCAGTGACAGAGACGAGGGTGTCCCTACCCAGGGTGTGTGTGTGTGTTTACTGCTCCAGTACTGAGAAGGGAATGGGGAAACTGGGTTATGAGTTCATAGAGGGGGTCCGAGTCTCAGCTGCTCTGCACTCTTCTCTGCAGGCTGGGGAAGGTGCTTCAGAGTGTGTCTGGTGGCTGAGTGTCAGCAGGGCAGCCCAAGGCCACACTGAGGAAGGTAGGGAGAGGAAATTCATGTTCCTCATGCCCCTCCCCACTTCCCAAACAAGCCTTCCATAGTGTTTCCCAAATTTGGACTAGATTACTGCCATCCTTTATTCCCTTGCTGAAGATCAGCTCCATTCCATTTTTTCTAGTCAGTGCTCCTGGGTGTGTGTGTGCAGAAGACCCCAGGGAGATGGCATGTTGTCTGCCCACTGTCTGCACAGAGCTGTGAGCGCCCAAAGGCAGGGCAACACAGGGCTCAGGAGAGCAGAGAGCGGCTTAGAGATTTGTCCCCAGTGCCTGCCTGCTGGCTGAGCGCCCTCACCTCCCCTCGGCCTCCAGCCTCTTCTCTGTAGACAGGGAGCGAGGCAGTGCTGCTTTATGTGAACTTGTTTTGAAGCCAAGACACACGCAAGTGCGTGGTTCCTGATTCTACGACTCAGGACATTCTCATAAAGGGGCACACCCCATCGGGGATGGAACCTGTCAAGCCCCAGCATCCCCCCAGGCACCACCCCACCCCAGCCACCAGTACCCCGTTCCAACTTCTAGTTTTATTTTCACCTGGTCTTGAACTGTATTTGTACGGAGCCTACAGACTGCCCCTTTGGTGTCTGGTTTTTATGCTCGTGTTCTCCGCCATCTGTCACTAGGCGTAGCTGGTTTGCTGGTCTCCTCACCCGGCACTTCAGTGGCAAACATACCACAATTTCACAGCTCATGCTGCTGCTGGTGGACGTTTGCATTATTTCCAATTCTGGACTTTATGAATGAAGCTGCTGGGAGCATTTTGGCACGAGGTGTTTTTTGGTGGATAGGGACACGGCCCTTTAAAGAGTGGGACTGCTGAGTTACGGAAACTGTCTCCCTGCGTTCCAGAACCTTCCCATCATTCCCACGCACCAGCCTGCACTCTCACAGTGGAGGGAGGATTAGTCAGTTGTGGAAAGTACTCTAGACTGTTCTTGGCAGATAGAAGTTGTCCCCCAAACACATCTACAAATGTCACAAAGGCCCACCATTTGTCCCCGTGTGTGATGGGCTTGAACATCACCCTATTGCTCGTTCATTTAGGTTGTTCGTGTTGCTTTATTATATCCTGCCGCGTAGCAATGACTGACTCTCCCTAGAGCCGCTTCCTCTTTGTCTTAGGGGAGGGGATGGAACAGGGACCCTGGTGTGCTCACCATGAGCCACGCCCCTGGCCCCAGCCTGCTGCTCCCTTCTTTTGAAACCTTTGCTCTGCTAAGTTGTCAGGAAAGTTTGGATTGGATCAAGGGATGTGGACTGCAGGAACCATCACCCTCAGGGAGGCTTGCTGAGAAGGGGAGGCCCAGGGGGCTCTCGTGCCTTGGCCCAGGGGAGGGAGCGTGGACAGGGCCGTGTGGGGCTCCGTGAGCAGGGTCTTGTGCAGGGCAGATGGACGGGGTGGAACGGAGGATGATTTTTATACATGGTGGTGCATTTTAGGGCAACTGGACACTTAGTTCTTTAAAGGAGAAACTGGTTAATTGGAAGGACAATGCCTAAGACATTAAATGAGGAAGGAGTGAGGCCTCAAGTGCAAAGACTGATTTTATTCGTCGTTCCCCCATTGCCAGTGTGATTCAAGCCACGGAGGAGGAAGGATTGGGTGGGGAGGGGGCAGAGGGCTGCAACAGGGGTAGGTCCCTCGTGGAGAAAGGGCCCAGGCCCTCGGCGGGAGGGCGAGGCCTCTGGCTCTAACACTCGTTCCTGTTGACGCTCTTGACCACGGCCGAGGACAGGCTCTGGTGGGTGACCTCGCAGGAAAAGGAGTTGTGATTGTTGTACTCTGCGCTGGTCAGCGACAGGGTGCTGCTGAGGCTGTAGGTGCTGTCCTTGGGGTCCTGCTCTGTGAAGCTGTTGTCGATGTTGCTGCTGTGTGGGGCACCGTCCACCTTCCACTTGACGGTGATGTCCCTAGGGTAGAAGCTATTCACAAAGCACACAACCGAAGCACTTCCAGAATTCAGCTGCTCCTGAGACGGTGCGAAGATGGAGACGGTTGGCTTAGCCACATCCCCTGAGGGAGGAAGCACAGATCTGGTTAAGTCACAGGAAGGTCTCACCTTAGGTGCTTGTTGGTTGGTGGCCACAGAGAGGCAGCGGGGCCAGGCAGCGCAGCAGTGTGGAGGGTTTGGTGTTACTCTCTTGCCACCCCCGCCCCCTTTAAAAAGTGCTAAATTGTGTTTGAACTCTTTGGAGCCATTCTGAAGCCTTTCTTTTCTTCAGCTGTGTCCCCTGCCACCTCTAAGGGCTCAGGGCTTTAAGCCAAACAGACAGGGAGCCTCATCTGACCCCTGAGTGTAGCCTGTCGGCAGGGCAAGACTCGGACCCTCCACATGGAAGAAGACCCTGGGGCAGCCCAGGCTGTGCCTGGGCCTGGGTGGGTGTCAGCTGTGTGGCATGTCCCTCCGGAGACCTGCAAGTCGCTCTCTCATCCCTTATGAAGGCCTGAAAGTGAGACTGAGCCCTGCCTGATGGTCTGCAACCACACAAAGCAGTTCTAGCCAGACCAGGAGTGTCAACTGTCACCCCGGCCACCTGCCTGGGGGAACTGGCCAGCTTCAGTTTTGACCTCCAGCAGCTGCCAGATGTCCTCCTGGAAATCCCCTTAGTGGGGACGCAAGCCCTTGGGTGGATGGGACAGCAATAGCTAAAATGAAAAATGAAAACCGGGAGTTCTTAGCTGGGAGAAGTCAACAGATATGTGAGCAGTTTTGTTTTGTTTTTTAAATAAGTCTAACTTCAATGTTAACCAAGCCCTTCAACATCAGATAAATGAACTGTTACTATTTTTTCTCCTTTTTAAACATTTATTACTATTTTCTTCCAAAATAATTGTATTAAAATAGCCTTGGTGGCAAAATAATGTGATCTCTGAGAAGTAGAAAACATTCTATGGAGATCCTCCTGTCTGGGCAAGTTCAAATTTTCTATCTGGCTTTAGAATGTGTAATAATTACTGTATTTGATGTGGAAATTATTTCAAGATTTTACATTAGGCTCTAATAGAGTTTAAAAATTTTTTAAAGAGTTTTTAAAAGGCTCCCAAATAGTTTCAAAGTAACTTAAAATAGTTAAATAATTTAAATAGTCCTAAAATGGTTTCAGAGGTTTTAAAAGTGCCTTAAAATAGTCCTGCATAGACCAAGGTAATCTGTCTTAAGCATCAATTTTGAGATCAGCAGGGCTAAATAACAGTACCAACACAAAAACAAGTCACTAAGATGTTTTAGAGATTATCGGATTAAAATGGCTGGATTAAAATGGCCAGATTAAAATTCAAGTATTGGAAAATGCTTGTTAGCTTTTTATCAATCACATTTATATACAGTTAGCTATTTTGTACAACTCAAACATAATCCTGCCCAAGCAGTTAAAGTTTTGAAAATTAAAAACATGTCAGAAACTTATTTTCTACCAGTTCATACAGTGCAATGGTAATCACGTGAACTCAGTGAGAGCGAATTGACCAAGTCCCGAGTGGTCAGACTGCTGGCGTCCAACTCCGTTTCTGCTGCTATGGATTTTATCCTGAAAAAGTTACATAGGCTCTATTTCTTTCTTTTGGATAGAGCTTTGGTTACTTAAATAAGTTTAATAAAATAATGATATATGACTGAAAAAATATTTTTCTTTGTTTTTTTTTACAGCCTCATTGAAAGGATCTAATAATGGATTTTTATACAATTTTATGTAATTTTATTCCTGAAATCTCTAATAAATCCGTTTTCTCCAGGTTTCTCTGTATTGGCGTCCTGCCCGCCACCTTTCTGCCCTCTCTCTGTTAGTGGCACGGTCTGCATCATTGTGTGCCAGGAAAAGTGGTCACGGCAGAGGTCACCCGGCTAACATGGCCTTCTGTGGCCTTTAGCGGCCAAGTGAGTGCCACTAGAGTGCCACGGGAGTACTTGGTGGCAGAAAGGACGCCACGGGGCCCACAGACCACGCCAACAAGGCCACGTGGTGTGAGAATACAGACAAGGGAAAGCTAAGGGAGTAAGATAACATGTTCTTTAAACTATTCCTATAAACCATGGACATTTAAAAAAATGTAATTATTATTTTTCTTCGTTTAAACACATTTCTTTAAAATAGTTTTAGGGGTCAATTGTCTTCCCACCGTTGAAAGAGATCATTTCAAGTTTACTCTAATATAGAAATGATATTTTGAAAAAGGAGTTATCAGTAAGATCTGTCGAGATCTGATTCCTGCAGAACCTCTCATTTTAGCACTGAGCACTCTTTACGCTCTACAAGTGACATTGCTGACGGTCCTCAAGAGAGCTGCCTCTTCCGCGTGGCAAACACGCTTACTTTCCTGACTCGACTGATTTTTTGTGTGCATGCTATTTGTTTTATAGTTGTCTTATAAAACAACTTATCAGGCAAAAGAGAAAACAGACTAAGAAGACATTTCTCAACTTGTCCATATCAGAGCACACAGTGAGTGAAACCGACATATCTGACAAAATTCAATAAAAAGGAATTTACTTTTGAGCTTTAGAGCCCCAAGAGTTCCTTTTATGTACCTTCGCTTTGAATCATTTATTTTAGCCCATTTAAGTATTTCTGTCTCCAAATCCACTTTTGGAGCTGATTTTAACTTTGCAACTGATAACAACCCCCTAATTCAGCTTCCACAAGTCAGTGCCAAGGGAAATTACACCCTTGGCATTACACCCTTTACACCCTTTCTCAGAAGGCAATTGAGAAATCACTTATGTTTTACCTCCAATCATGTCCCCAGGCTGAAGGTGACTCCCAACATTAGCTGGATCACATTCCCCTCAGCAAAACCCCTCTTGAGGCGAACAGACCTTTAGCCCCCCGCTCAACTGGAAGAAACCGGTTCTGCTCCGAACTGACCTCTACTCACACCCCAAACGCAAAAACCCCCAGATTTTACAATTCCGTGAGAAAAAAAAAAACCGTAGAAAAATGCACTTACGTTTTATCTCCACCTTGGTCCCGGCACCGAATGTGAGCCACAGTGCCGGCTCCAGCTCGCCCCCCACTACAAAAACCTGCCTTGGCGGCCAGTCACACCAGACAGGCTGCTTCTCAGAAAAATCCAGCTATTTCTTTCTGGTTTTCCCTCGCAAAACTCTTCTCCTCCCAAACTTAACCACTGATCTATTTGCTTTTAAGTTGGCTATTTTCTGGTGTTCTTCAATTGACTCTTAGGTCACCAGGAATGGTTCAGTTCACCAAAATACCACAAACTCACACAGATGTCACAACACGACCAAACCTTCACCAATAGTTGAGCAAAAATGTACTCACGTTTGATTTCCAGTTTGGTCCCTCTGCTGAAAGTGATTCACAATGATTCGCTTTGACTTCTCCCCCCACAAAAACCCCCCTGGAAGGGCGGCCATCCCACTTCCCCAATTCAGTTATTTTGACTTAGAAATCCTAGACATTAGCCATTAGCCAGCCTCCTGTGGAGCAGGCATCCTCCCCTGAGCCTAATCTAGGGATGAAATCTGTTACGTCCCTGATGGCCAACGAACAAAAACACACAAAAAGGAACAAAGAGCCAGGCAATTACACAAACGAGAAGAATCAGTTGGAAAAACACTCACGTTTGATATCCACCTTGGTGCCTGGGCCGAACGTGTACACACAATGATTGCTCTGAGTCTCCCTCCTGTACAAAAACTGAGCTTCCCTCTCTGACAACTGAGTGAGGCTCTGGAACCTTCTAGCATGTCCCCCATGCACATCTGAGGCTGTCACCTAGTTTTTCCTCACTCAATGACTTAATCAGGCTCTTTGTAGAAAATGTGCTATCAATCCTCAAGTTTGCTTACAGATTCCATAGTCACCTTTCCCCGGAGGATGCCGGAGCCTGGTTTCAAAGACTCAGTTCACAGACAGAGACCATGACACATGGGCAACAGAAGAAGGAAACGAGGGATCTACTCACGTTTCATTTCCAGCTTGGTCCCGGGACCAAACGTCCACCACAGTGATAGCTCTCCACTACCTTGGTGTACAAAAACCCTCCTTACCCAAGAGGAACTGAGCCAGCCACTGATGCCTAAACCCCTTTCAGCAGGTGTGGAAGCCCTGGGCTCCTCTGATAGATGCTTCTTTCTTCGGTGAGATTTAAAATCCTGGAAGACAATGCATTTTATTCTATGGATGGATGCTTCCTTTATTTAGCAACCAACTACATCTGGACTGCTTATGATTTATGCATTTAAAAAAATAGGTTGAATGTAAACTGTAAAGAAAAACAAGCAAAATTTTAAAGTAGCCATTTCTGTATATTTTCTCCTGGGGTGGGAATGATAAATTTCATTCTGTTGTAAATATGGAACTCATTATCTTCTCTTGGTTCATGATAATTAAGTAACACATTCTTATTTGAATTTTGTCTTTGTTAGGATGTTGTTTCAAAACAGGTAGACTGAATAAATCAAATAAAGGCCCCCATCTTTGAAATGTATTTTGGAATTGAGCTGCAGATGATGTGTGAAGCAAATTGACCAGGAGAGCAGAGCCATGGACCTCACTTGGTGGATGGTCTGCTGTCCCAGGACAGGCAGGGCTCAGGTTTCACTGAGCTAACCAGGTGTGGGACCCCTTAGGGCTGCCCACGGTCATGGTATCCCATCGTGTCTCCGTCACCCCTTGAAGGACACTGAAGACTTCTGATAGCCTTGCTTCCCCCTCAGCTTCCATTACCCACTTCCACACTTTGCTCCCACCACACTTAACTGCTTAGCAGTTCTCCAGCTTTTATAAAACATTCCCTCTGCTTGGAAACACCTTGCCCACCTGTTCAGCTTACAGACAGCTAGTTATCTGTCAAGATTCAGCTCAAGAGAGACCTTCAGAGTGCAGAGACAGGTCACGAGACCTAGAATGCCTATTTGCTCTACCTGCTGTCAGATTCGCTTTTCCCTACTAGGTTGTAAGCTGTTGGCTATTAATTTGCCTTTGTATTTGAGAGGTCTAGTCCAATATCTTCAGTTGGCAAGTGCTCAACAAACATTTGCAGAACAAATGGAAAAAAAAATTGAAGATCAATAATAGAGATGATCAATGACAACAAACAAAGATTAATACTGACCACTGCAGTAGTAAGGTTTATAAGAAAAATTGTAACTGCAATTCGGAGATGAGAGGTAGGCCTATTTGATTCTGTTGCTGGGAGGTTTGCTAGTTGCTTTGAATAGCAGAATCAGTAATGGGTCTCACCAGAAGATGAGGAAAGACAGAAATCAAGTTGGAGGTAGAGAGAAGAGGGAAACTTGCAAGAGGAAATTAAGTGTGCAAAATAGTCAATGAAGATATTGTCAACATGGGTCCTAAAAAGGCCAGAACGTGATTTTCTCTATAGAGGTACAAGCCATATCAATCATAAAGGTCAATGTTTATCAAGCATTTGCAAAGTGCCAGGACATGGAACATGGATTGCTATATATAATTATCCCAAAGATTCCATGAGCTACAAATCAATACCACTTCCTATTTTGATACTAGGAAAACGACTGCAGGGAGGTCAAATAAATGACCCTTGGCAGCGCTGGGATCTGGACCGGCAGCTCGGGCACTTCACAGGGCACGCTGCAGATTAGACCCTGGGCGTGAAGTCAGTCAATGGAAGCAACATGCATGACAGAGAATCGTGGGGTTTTACGAGGAAAACTCCTTAGACTATCCTAGGGTTGGACATGGATGGGTAAGTGTGCTCAGATGGGAATGCAAGTTTGTGTGTCAAAATATTGCTTAAAAGGCAAGAAAAAAATGGAATATAACTGAAATCTCTATCAATAGCAGTTTGGCTAACCCAGTTTCAGTGGAGCTTCCCAATGGAGCACAGAGCAACCAACAACAGGGGAGGTGAGTCTCCATGCAGTCGCAAGGAGAGTCTGGTGAGGATGCAGGCCACCGAGGAGTCCCGATGGTGTGGTGTCATGGTCCCGCTCACACGAATGGCATTGGGCGCAAGTGTGTATGTTCATTGGTACAGACCACGCTGTTGTCCCTGAGGCTGAGGAGACGTGACAATGCTTTCTCTTTCTACTCTTTGTGTGTCACAGGTGAGTTGCTCTTTTAGAAATCACGTGGATGCACTAACTCCTTCATCTGACGGTCTTTGGAGACCATGATGCTGCTCCACTGGAAAAAAGGTGAACTCTAGCAGGGCGCGGTGGCACGCACCTGTAATCCCAGAGGCTCAGGAGGCTGAGGCAGGAGGATGGCGAGTTCAAAGCCAGCCTTAGAAATTTGTGAGTCCCTAAGCAACTCAGCAAGACCTTGTCTTTAATAAAAATATTTAAAAAGGCGAGGGATGTGGCTAAGTGGTTAAGCACCACTGGGTACCAAAAAAAAAAGTGAATTCTGAGACTACAGGAGAGTGTTCTCAATATGAATACAATGCATAGACAGAATTGCAAAAATGATAAGTACACATGCATGGGATTTTGTTTTCTGTCAATTAAAGCTTTTCCTATAATTTTTTAAACTGAGAGTGATAAAAGGTGGGAGCATCTCTGATTCTACATAGAGGGTGACCTTTTACGAGTGTAGAATGTGAGGCTGGAGCACGGGAGGGGAAAAGGTGGCCCACAGTACAAGGGGCACATCTTGCAGATCTCATGTGACCCAGGCCACCAGTGCTATTGGAAAGCTCTGTCTGATCACACGTAGTAGTGCCTGCTAGGAATGGTGCTTGTATGTTACAATATAAAGTGGATCAGCCGGGCACACTGGTGCACACCTGTAATCACAGCAGCTCGGGAGGCAGAGGCAGGAGGATGGTGAGTTCAAATCCAGCCTCAGCAACTTAGCAAGGCCCTGTCTCAAAAAATAAAAAGGGCTGGGGATGTGGCTCAGTGATTAAGTGCCCCTGAGTTCAATCCTCAGTACCCCCAAAATAAAAAAAAAATAAAATTACAATTGAAAAAAGGCTGGGGATGTGGCTCAGTGGTAAAGCACCTTTGGGTTCAACCCCAGTAAATAATAATAATAATAATAATAATAATTATATATATACATATACATATATACTGGATCACTGAAAAGTGGTTAGAATCCTAAGTATATGTGTGTAGGGTTCATTATTTGAAACAAAGGATGTTTCAGAAATGCACATGAGCCTCTGCCAGGATCTATAATTCTGCAAAGTGCCCATGATGGTCATTGATAAGATCGATTTACTGAGGACAGGCCAAGTGTCAACAGGAGGGCCTGGGCAGCTCTTGGATGGAACACAGGAGAGATGGAGTCGAACCCCTTGGGAAACAATCCCAGCAAACTCACGAGGCTGTTTCCATCTGACCCCAGAAAGGCCAGATTCTCAGAATAAATTCTAAGCTGCTGGGGTCTAGGGGGTGAGGGGTGCGGGAGAGACACAGGCAGGGACTAAATGCACATCTGTACATCCCCCTGGACACTACTGGAGAGTTACCTTCCAATGCTGTCTCAGGTCGCACCTTGGTTTTGATTTGCCATAAATAACCAGCCTATTTGGGGAGGTTTCCCTCACACGGGTCACTCTCAGGAAATCACCAGCGTGTCAGAAACACCAGGGTGCATCTTGTTCTCTGCCAGGTTGGGGACGGCGTCTTCCCTACCTGGATCTGGAGTATTCTTGTCTGATGTCCACCTTGAAGTCTGGTTCAGTATTTTATTTCCAGCTTGCCAGTCATGGTAGAGTCCACAGTCCAATTTCAGAAGAAATTGGACTTCAGCATGGTTCCACCTGGGCCTGTCTCATTTTTGCTGGGCCTCAGCTGTCCACCAGGAAAGGAGGATGCTGCTTAGAGCTGGGTCAGCTGCCATTCTTCCAGCTACAGTGGCATGAGTAGATGTGGGTCCTGGATCCCCAAGACGCAGGGGTGGCTCCACTGTCTGGAAGGAGGGAGACGGGCCGCTGAAGACGGAGGTGTCCCTCCGCGTCTTCGTGCCTGTCCCCACTCGTTTCTGAAGAAGGGCATGAAGGCAGAAGCAAAGTCCTCTCCTGGCCATGTGCAAACGCATGTGCCATAAACATGACCCCGGAAGCCGGTCCCACCCTGGGACCTGCAGCCTCCCCTTGCTTCCAGGAGGACATCAGAGCAGCAGGCAGGTCTTGACTTTCCTGAGTGAAAGAGGAAACTGCAGCCGCTGGGCCGGGTCCACTGCCCTTGCAGGGGGAGATTTACATATTGCTTGCTGTGGTTCCAGGCTCCTTTCACATGAGTGACAGTGGTGTCCTTCAGGCTGTCCCGTCCTGCCTGCTGGTGGCATATTGGGTGTGGTTGTAGAGCTGACCTGACAGACACATCTCACGTTTGGACCGACTCCCCTGGACAGAGTATCGGAGGGGAGGGGAGTGGTGGCCATTTAGTTTGGAGGCGCTGGGCCTGAGCCCTCGAGCTCAGCGGGTTCTCCCTGCACAAGCAGAGGCCCATCTCCAGCCACAGGCACTGGAGAGCCCAGAACGAGAACCTCAGGGCAGTTACACCTAGGGTCTGGCACCCTTGGAGGGAGGGGTGTTTATAGCTCCCCGTTTTTCACTAGGTCTAGCTCAGCCCGAAACCTGAGGAATTCAGGCTGCCTCGTTATTTAAGTGTAACGGGATCCTCTTCATGCTCTGGGTGCAAACCTTGCTTTGGCAGGTGGCTGACTTTAAAACGGACCCCCCACGCTGCCGCCTTTCCCTTTTCACCTTCTCCTCCCCAGCAGGAGGGGAAACAAGGCCAACATGTTTCCTGCCCCAGGCTAGTCAGTCATGACCTCGCTGTCCAGAGAGTGTCACTGCCCAGCCCTCAGACCTGGGGACTGGAACATCAGCTGTCACAAGGACACCTGATGGACAGTAATTACCTCTATCTACCGATGGGATTTGGATGTCAGCCACCTGCTGCCCTTGGAAAAGCCCTGTGTCACCTCTGGGACAGGAGTCCCCTGTGCTTCTCCTCTGCTGGCAAATCAATAAGACTTTCCCCCTCTTGGCCTCATTGTTGGGGTTGATCCAGTAGCCACACCACAGACACACGAGCCCTCCCTCCTGTGGGGTGGCGGCCCCCAGTGGTGAGGCGGAGAAGCTTGCTCTAGAACAGCCTCTGCTGTGGTTCCGCACCAAACCTGGGCCTGGAGAGCAGAGGGTGGTACGGGCTGACCGCTGGGCGAACGGGGAGTCACGAGGCCATCTCTTAGCCCCAATGTCAGCCTTAAAACTGTGTCCACCCTAAGTCCAGCAAGCCTGCTGCCAGGGATACTGGGCCAATCCAACACGACCTCCTGGAGGCCTGTTAATGCTAGTGGGTTGGACTCGTCTGATCTCCTGACTGCAGAGCCCGATGGGGACCTCTTCAGTGATGGGAGCAACTCCATAGAAAACGGCAGCAGATCCACTGTGGAACAGAACAACCGCTGAAGCTTCGCCCCAGCTACGCCAGCCGAGAGCCAAGCCCATCACTTGGACGAGAGCTCTGACTGTCCGAAGCAAAGAAGGCAAACACAGTGGGCTGGGATTGTGGCTCAGAGCGCTTGCCTCGCATGCATGAGGCACTGGGTTCGATCCTCAGCACCACATAAAAATAAATAAAGATATTATGTCCATCTACAACTAAAAGATATATTAAAAAAAAAAGGCAAACACACTGACTCAAAATACGCTTCAAGAGGGGACACGCCCATGGAGCCATCTGGGAAAAATATATGGCTTCTCACCACTGAACACAAGGACATTAAACATGCCCTGGAGATGTGGACGTTGACCCAGACCGTGGGCAAACTGGAGCAGGGGGCAATCAACAGTCATGTTGGCCTTTGGAAAATCGACACTTACGTGGCCAGGGGAAATCGGGCTACCAATAAGGCAGCAAAAAAGGCCATGAAAAACCTTTCTGTGGGTGCCCTAATACCTCAGCTTAGGGTAGGCCAAGACCAACTGTTCAGACTGAGGAGGAGGAGAAACGGGCCTGGGAACACGGTTGGACTAAGGGGACAGCGCCACCAAGTGGAGACAGCGTGGGCTCACCCTCCCGCCCTAAGCCCTGGTCTGACTGACAAAGCACCTCCCTGAAGGCACTCACCACCGGCAGTCCCGGCAGTCCCGGCAGTCCTGATGCTTCAATGCAGCCCATCAAGCCACTCGCAAGGGCCAAGCCTCCAGCACGCTCTTCAGTGTGTAGCTCAGGTCTGTGTCTTATGTACCCCAATCTGAAGACTGAAAGGAGCCTGCTGTAAAAGGGACTTAACATGTAAGTGTTAAGTCATAATTGGCAAAGGAGTTTTACCCAGATACCCTATTCAACTCCCCCCCTTTAAGTATTTGCTTATACTGATAACACCCTCTTAGGATAAACTGAGAACAAAAAGCTTCAGGGATAACCAAAGCCCTCTTAAGAGAGTAATCCGAAGATACGGATTTCCCTCCTCAATGCAGAGTAATGACAAACCATCTTCACGGCAAAAGGAGCCACAAAAGTGAGCAAAGCACTAGATGTCCAGTGGAGCTACACACACCCTGGACACCCCAAACCACAGGGAAAGTGAAAAGATGAATCAGACCTTCAAGACAACGGCGGCTAAGTTATACCTAGGGATAAGGTGTTGTCAGCTGTTCTCTTCTGGATGTAGGTGGCCTCCAGAAGCAGGCCTGGGACCTACTCCTACAACATAGCGCATGGGAAACCCTTCTAGAGACCTGGGGGAGGGTGGCAGGGGAGAGAGAAGGCACTGGGTTCAACCAGTGTGTGCACCAACCACTCAAATCTTTTTTTTTTTTTGGTACTGGGATTGAACTCAGGGGCACTCAACCACTGAGCCACATCCCAGCCCTATTTTGTGTTTTATGTAGAGACAGGGTCTCACTGAGCTGCTTAGCACCTCGCCGTTGCTGAGGCTGGCTTTGAACTCGGGATCCTCCTGCCTCAGCCTCCCTAAGTGCTGGCATTACAGGCTTGAGCCACCACACCTGGCTCCAGGCAAATCTTAACTACTGTCCCCGAGTGTGCTTCTTCCAGGTCCCACCAAGGCTGGAATCACCTTTCCATTCCTTGGTAAAGCCCAAGAAGAACAGGTAGAAACTTTCCACTCTAGCTCCTTCATCGCCCAGTTTCAGTAGGAAGCCTCTGGGAGATGTTGCCACCCAATTTTCCTGCAGAAAGGGGCAGTGAGGAAATGCTTTGAGCACCAACCTTGCTGCTTGACCACAAGTGGCTTATTTTAAAACTGACATTTTTTGCTTCTCTGTCTACCCTTCCCTAATGGCCAGGAATGAGACAGAAATTTTTCCTGTCCCAGGCTAAGCTGCCGTGTTCTGCACTGCCCAGATGTGTGTCACTGCCCATGAGAATAAGAAAACTCCAGACCTGGGACCTGGAGCATGGGCCGGCTCTCTCAAGCACACCTGATGGACACCAACTATTCTATCTCCTGAGAGGACTTGGATCCCAACCCCACATTCCTTTTTTAAAAGCCCCGTGTCCCCTGGCAGAATTATAGTCATCTGTGTTTCTCCCCCGCCCTTTTTTCTTTCATTAGTGCATTGTAGTTGTGCATAATAGTTGGGTTCATTCTGACAAAATCATACATGCATGGAATTTGATTCCCTCCATTTCTGTCCCTGTTCCCCCTCCTTCCTCTCCCCCTCCTTGTTTCCCTGCCTCTGCTCCACCGATCTTTCTTTCATTCATTTATTTACATATTTTTGATCGGCGTTTTCTACATAGACATAAAGGTAGAATTCACTGTGGCACAATTATATGTGCACATACTGTGATTCTGTAAATTTACTCTGCATTTCCTCCCCTTTTCCTGTCCCTCCTGCCTCCCTCTTGATCTCCTTTTTCTATTTCACTGGTGTTCCTTATATGGAACCCAAACATGTTTTATTCTACCCACCACATATGCAATTATATTTTTATTTAATTGTACAGACTTGTTTGTCCCGAGGGTGGAATGATCTTCCCTATATCTTTATGATATCTGATTCTCCTTGTTTTTCTCTGAGTTCCACGTGAGGGAAAAAATTTGACCCTTGACTCTTTGAGTCTGGCTTGTTTCACTTAGCATGATTTCCAGTTCCATCCAGTTACCAGCAAATGGCATAATTTCATTCTTCTTTGTGGTGGAGTAGAACTCCATTGTGTATGTATACCACATGTGCTTAGTCCATTCATCTCCTGAAGGGCATCTAGGTTGGTTCCATAACTTGACTATTGTGAATCGCACTGCTCTATCACCGTAGTATGCTGATTTTAGTTCTGGATCAATATCAAGGAGCAGGAGAGCTGGGTCATATGGTGAGAAATCTTCCTGCTGCTTTCCAGAGTGCACTAATATACAGTCCCTCCAACAATGTACAAGTGTGCCTTTTCCCCACATCCTCACCAGCATTTCTTAATTTATTATTTGCATTCTTGATAACTGTCATTCTGACAGGAGGAGATAAAACCTTAGCATAGTTTTGATTTGCAGTTCCCTGATGGCTACCAATGTTGAGCATTTTCGGATAGTAGTCGACTGTTTGTGTTTCTTCTTTTGAGAAAAGTCTGTTTAGCTCTTTTGCCCATTTATTAACTAGGTTATTTTTTAATTTCTTTGCATGTGCCAAGTTTTTTGAGTTCTTTCTATAATCTACACTTTAAGCTCTTGTCAGAGCAGCAGCTGGCAGAGGTTTCTCCCATTCTGCTGGCTCTCTGTTCATGCTCTTAATCACTTTGTTGTGCAGAAGCTTTTTAATTTGATGGTATCTCATTTATTAATTCTTGGCTTTATTTCTTGAACTTTAGGGATCTTGTTAAGGAAGTTGGTGCGTGCCCTGATAAAATGGAGTGTTGACCCTATTTTCTTCTAGCTGTTGCAAGATTTATGGTCTAATTTCTGGGTCTTTGGTACATTCTGATTTGACCCTTATGCAGTGTGAGAGAGAGGATCTACTTTCATTCTCCTACATATGGATATCCAGTATTTCCAGCACCTTTTGTTAAAAAGGCTGTCTTTCTCCAACATATATTTTTGGCTCCTTTGTCAAGTATCAGATAGCTGTAAGTATGTGGGTTTGTCTCTGTCTTCTATTCTGTTCCATTGGTCATCATGTCTGTTTTGACGCCAATACAAGGCAGTTTTGTTACTCTAACTCTGTAGCATAATCTGACATGAATCATAGTGATGCCTCCCACATTGCTCTTCTTGCTCGGTACTGCTTTGGCTGTTATAAGACTCTTATTCTCCCAAATGAATTTTAAAAACTGTTTTCTCCAGTTCTGTGAAGAATGTCATTGGTATTTTGATGGGGTTTGCCTTGACTCTGTATATTTCTTTTGGTAGTATGGCCATTTTGACAATATTAATTCTGCCTATCCAAGAACAAGGGAAGTCTTTCCATCTCCTAAGGTCCTCTTCAATTTTTTTTCGGTATTCTATAGTTTCATTGTATAGATCTTTCATTTCCTTGGTTAGATTATTCGCAAGTACTTTTTTTGAGGTTTTTGTGAATAGGATGGTTTTCCTGATTTCTTTCTCAGTAGAATCACTGTTGGAGCATAGGAAAGCTATGGATTTATTAGTGCGGGTCTTGTATCCTAGTACTTTGCTGAATTTTCACCCCATCAAAGTCAAACTAAGGTAAATGATAAATGAGTGAAGAAGAGAGCAATTAAAATGAAAAAGATTATATATATATATATATTTTCTCTCTCTCTCTACACACACACACACACACCGGTGCACACAAACTACAATCATGGAGAATAGAAAAAGGTAAAACCAAAAGAAGAAAAAAATTAAAATTAAAAAATGTAAAAAATGATAACAAAATAAAAACTCATAATACAAAAGAAAGGAAAAAGGAGAATAGGAAAGAGTTCTCAGAACACAGGGCTTGTTTCCACGCAGGGGATCAGAACTGTTGGCGAGGATGGCGGTTCATTCTCTGTATTTAGTTGGGGCCCCGTAGCCCTTGGTCAAGGGCTGGGGTGGCCCGTCCAACACCTTGGCGCCTCACCAGGCTGGCAGCCACTGTGGCCAGGAGCCAGCGCTGGTTGTGGCAGCTCTCAGTTCCTGATGGATGATGTGGCACATGCCCGCTGGGCGAAGCCTGGTCTGGTGGTGTGCTCCCTGAGCGGGCTGGTGCAGAAGTCTCTTGGGAGCTCCAGTGCTGGGGTTTGTCTTGGCTGACGCTGGGACTGTTGGTGGGTGAGATCTGACCCACACCCTCTGATGCTGGGGAGGGCCCATCATGCTGGAACTGTGGTGTCAGGGGCTCCTGCAGCTTCCCCTGCCAGGGTGAGGAGTCTAAACCTCCACAGGCTTCACCTGGTCCACTCCATCCTGTTACCAGGAGCAGGCCTGGGGTGCAGACGCAGTTGTCTGGCGCCTTCCTAGAGGCTCAGATGGGACACCGGCACCAAAGGGTTTCTGTCCTCGTGTCCCCAGCTTGTATCACCTAGGATCCTGTGTCACGCACTGTATCACACAGTCCTCCTTCTTTTTCATTCTTGCTGGTCCAGGCACACTCTGGACCCCACGGCAGGTGACTGCTGCTGGGCCAGGCCGGCGGCTTCCTGCATGAGTTCCCAGCCTCCAGCCTCGCTCGCTGCTGTCCAGCCACTCAGAAATGGCTCCCACGCCAGGGCTCTGATTCC
>CM053411.1:1613099-1633321 GCA_028644305.1 Xerus rutilus
TCTCTCTGCCTGTGCTCCCCTCCCCTCAGCAGTGGGCCGGTGGCACTGATGCTGTTATTTCTTCTATTATGAGCACTGTTTCTGACTTTGTGTCTCCCTGATTATTAGCTGTCCAGTGCTGACCTCCAGTGATTTCCCTTAGTCGCCACCTTGCCGAGGAGCAGTCTTCCTGCTCTGTAAGTGAGCTGGGGAACTGTGCGGAGTGCACCCTCCTCAGACCTGCCGCCTTCTCGACCTGTGCTTCTGCTTTGCCAGCACATTGGTAAAACCTTCTGCTTCTCCAAGCCTCGTCCTTGCTGTGGGAGTGGCGGGCGACACAGACGCAGCTTTTGGGATCACAACGCTTGCAGCAGAATGTTTCAGGGTTAGGCAACGGACGCTGCAGGAAGAACTAGCCGTTCAGGGTCACCCAGTGCCACCTCTGGCTCCCCAGGAGGAGCCTGTCCAGCAGGTGGCCTGGGCAGGGCTGCTGTTTCCAGACTCTGCCCTCTAGTGGCCAGGGGCTGAGTTCCTGGGAAGGGGGCTCTGCTTTCTGGGCAGGCACTACACGGGTGCTTAATAATTAAGGCGCTGTCAGCTTTGCTGTGAATAAAGGGAAATCCCAACTTGTGAGTAGCGCTGACTCCTCTGATGTCCTTGCTGACCTTGCACCTGAAGGCCGGCTGGTTCCTGGTCTCCTGCGGCTGCCCACTCCTCCCGCGGTGGAACATCACGCAGACAGCAAACCCAGAGGCTCTGAGAAGGGGGAGGCAGGCCAGCGAGGACACAGGGAAGGACCTGGGGGTGAAGGCTGCTTTGTGCCACATGTGTCCTGGACTTGGTGCTGGAGAAGCTGGCGGCCCAGAGACACCCTGGGCACAGAGAACCCAATGCTGGTGGCTGTGCCCAGAGGACATGGAAAGGCAGCCTGGGAAGATGGGAGGCTTTTAGATGGGACTGTGTCCGTCAGACCCCACAGACACCCGTGCTGGGGAGCCCAGGCTGTGATGAAGAGCCGACCCCTCTGGGCTGGCAGAGGGGTGGCAAGTGGTAGCCAGGGTGTTGTCCTCCCTGGGCTGTAAGACGGCCTGTGTCCTGTCCCCGTGCCCTGCAGAGTCCGGGACCTCCACCACCCTGTGCTGACAGGGTGCCGCCTTCTGCAGGGGTGGTGGCGGAGGAGGCCTGGAGCAGGGTCAGGGCCTGCCCACTGGCTGGGAGGCCACCCCACCTTGGTGCCAGTGGGAGCCCCCAGGAAGCAGCAGAGCACTCCTGCCTTTTCCTGAGGCGTGGCCAGCAGAGGCCTGCAAGAGCTGAGTGGCCACTTGGGCCTCCATCCCCAGGAGGCCGTGCTGTGCACCCAGATCTGATCCCCACCTGGGGTGACAGGATGGTGTCCTGACGTCTCCTACCAGAGCCTGGCAAGAAGCAGCCCAGGGTTAAATAGAGTTCAATAATAAGTCCAGGGCCTCTAAGACCAAGCGCCCAGATTGCAACTGTGCATCTCTGATCACACCGAGAACCAGGACAAGGGCAGCTTGAACGGGGCAGTTAACAGATGAGGCACTGCTGTGACGGGTGCCGGGATTCCCTGGGGAGGGCCTTACAGCCACATTGGAAGGACTCCTATAATTCACCAGGACTGTCAGTCGCCGAGTCCATAAACTGACACTCCTGCAACCTCCAGCCACCTACAGCAGAAAGTACCTGTGGGATGGAGACCACGATTGTGTTCAAAGGGTCCAAACCGTGCACAGTGTGTTCTCTGAGCACCTGGAGTCAAAGT
This sequence comes from Xerus rutilus, assembly GCA_028644305.1. Lineage (NCBI taxonomy): Eukaryota > Metazoa > Chordata > Mammalia > Rodentia > Sciuridae > Xerus > Xerus rutilus. Next base: position 1,614,862 of record CM053411.1, read on the forward strand.
AGAAATCAAACATGGAGAAATATTTGGGAAACTCCAACCCAGGCGGCCGAGTTTCCTGCCTCCCAGCAGTTAGGGTGCATGTACTCACCTGCAGGCCCCCGAGTCCTGGAGGAGTCCTGCTCTTAGGAGGGCACCACTGCTCATTTCTCCTTCGTCTTCTTTCTGCTTTTTCTGTCTGGAAGTGGGTAGAGGAGGCATCTTATCACAACTGGGATGAAAGTCACAAACGGGGCTGGAAGAGCAGGGGCAGAAGGAGCCAGGGCAGCGGCTCTAGCTCTGGACGGCCCACCCCAACTTCACGTGAGGTGAGAGAAAAGCTTCCCCTTGTCCGATGAAGCTTCTGATGAAGCTTCGCTCATTAGTTTTCAGCTTTGTGCAGCTGGATGAAATGATTAAAAGTACAACATTTCTGATATTTTAGAGTTTCAAATTGAGTTTTTTTAAAACAGGGTTGGCCATGACTTCTTTCTTCATTTTGGTCTTTATTTTTTAGTTTTTGGTACCAGGGATTGAGTCCAGGGGCGATTAACCACTGAGCCACATCCCCAGCCCTATTTTATATTTTATTTAGAGACAGGGTCTCACTGAGTTGCTGAGCACCTCGCTAAGTTGCTGAGGGTGGCTTTGAACTTGTGATCCTCTTGCCTCAGCATCCTGAGCCACTGGAATTATAGGCATGTGCCACCAGGCATTTTACTCATTTTTGGTCTTTGATTTGGCTCCAGTGATCCTGATCCTATGACATGGTTTGTTTCTGGATAATGGTAGTGTACTCTCTTTCACTATTCCCTGGAAAAATTTTTTTAAAACATATACTTCTTTTGGTAAAACTTAAGAACATGTTTATTTGAACCCAGGCCTTGATTTAAGCAAACTTACTATAAAACATCCTTTGGAGACATCAAGGAAATTGGAATATTAAGGGATTACTGTTAAATATGTCATGTGTCATAATGGCATGGTGGTTATTTTAAACCGTCCTCCAATTTAGCAATGTATTAATAATCGGCTTAAGAATACCTTGTGTGTAGGCCTGGGGTTATGGCACAGTGGTAGCGTGCTCGCCTAGCACGCGGGAGGCACTGGGTTCGATCCTCAGCACCACATAAAAATAAAATAAAGATATTCTGTCCACCTACAACTAAAAAATAAATATTTTTTTTTTTTTTAAAAAAGAATACCTTGTGTGTATTGGGGGGAGAGGTTGCAGAGGGTAGCTGGAGAGGTAGGTGAAACAATTTGGCAACTTTGGGGAACTTGGGGTTAATTATACTATTTGTCTATGTGTACCTCGAACATTTCTGTAAACACTAATAGTTGGAAAAGTTAAAAAGAGTATCTTAGAGGGGAGGGGGAGGGAGGGGGATGGGAATGGAAAAGACAGGAGGATGAAGGGGACGTGGCCTTCCTGTGTTCACATATGAACACGCGGCCAGTGAAACTCCACATCATGCACAACCCCAAGAATGGGAAGTTATACTCCATGTATGTACGACATGTCAAAACACACTCTACTATCATGTATAACTAAAAAGAACAAATAAAAAATACAAAAAGAAAACCATCTTGTGTTGCTTCCATGCCTCATCTGCGCGCTGGGGAGACAGGGTGCAGTGACAGGCTCCGTCGGCAGATGGCAGTGCTGTACAAGCCTCGAGCCCACACAGGCTGACCGGCCGCCGACCGTGGGCGGAGCGAAGACCTGCGTGCAAGTTACCTTATACAAGTTCAAAATTCTAAGTGATTTTCCTAAGTCACCTGGAGAAGTTAGGCAGAATAGTAAAATAAAACAAACACCCCTCAAACCTACAAACTTATTACAAAGTAAAAGCATTTGGTATCTTGTTATAATTCGCTATTATATTCTTTAATAAAATATACATGTACCTACCTAACTGTATTTTTTTTAAATATATATTTTAAGATTGTTGATGGGTCTTTATTTTACTCATTTATTTATATGCAGTGCTGAGAATCGAACCCAGGGCCTCACACATGCTAGACAAGCACTGTATCACTGAGCCACAATCCCAGCCCATACCTAACGGTATTTTTTATTTTTTTATTTTTTAGTTGTGGATGGACACAATGTCTTTATTTTATTGCTTTGTATGTGGTGCTGAGGATCGAACCCAGGGCCTCACGCATGCGAGGCAAGCGCTCTACCACTGAGCTACAATCCCAGCCCCCCTAACGGTATTTTTAACCAGTTATTTTTAGGCATGTATATATTTTCTGCAGAATATTATTGACTTATGAATGAAAATGATTTGGGGGTTTGCTTTAGAAGTTATACCATAAACTTTCCTCTATATTATTCTGCAGTTCTCTTCCCCCTTTTAATTAGCATGGTTCCGTCTATAGAAGGAAGTGCCTATTTTAAGAGATTTTCTAATGATAAAAATAGGCAATAATACATAGATGACAAAATATTTCACCCCCTAAAAATGTCATGTTTAAATTCAGGTTGTCTAAAATAGCTTTAGGAAGTGGCTGTGGAATTTGACATATGGATAATGGGACAGACTCTGCCCATGGGCCCCCCACCATAGAATTCTTTCTTGTGTGATTGTGGACAAATCACTTATTCTTTGTGAACCCCTGTTTGGGTGTTCTTTTAAAAACCTGTAATATGAGCAGCCTCGTAAACTAATGAAGTCTAAACTTAGGCAATCGGTATACAGAGGTGGTTTTCTTTCTCAGCAGGACAAGATGACTTGGAGACTTGAGCCTGTTAGAGTTGTTACAGTCTTCACCCAGTACCCAGGACTCTGTGGTTCCACATCCGCAGGTGCTCATTTCTTATGCAAAATGGTGTGGAATTCACATGCACCTTATGCACGCCCTCCTGTACACCCCAAACCACCTCTCCTTTACTCACCACACCTAGTGGAATGTCAGTGCCCTGCAGAGGGGTGAGGCTGGGAGGTCTTGGGAATGATGACAAGAAAGAATTGTGGGACCCCCGCAGGAGCCCAGGCCCAGGTCAGGCCCGGGACCATCCCTGCTGATCTTCCAGTCCACACAGGAACCCACACAGGAACCCAGACCCAGGTCTAGGACTGCCTCTGGAGACCCCCACAGGAGCTCAGGCCCAGGACCATCCCTGCTGATCCTCCAACCCACACATGAACCCAGACTTAGCACAGGACTGCCTCCAGGGATCCCCATGGGACCCAAGGCCTAGGTCAGGCCCAGGACCACCCTCAACATTCAGTGCCAGAGACTCTGCTGACCTGCAAAAGCCCAGACCTAGGCCCAGGACTGCCTCCACTCCTCTGGGCCAGCGCCCAGGCCTAGACAGATCCAGGTCTGCCCCCACAGGTCCCTGTAAGAGCCCAGGCCTAGGACCACCCCTGTGCAGAGTGGAGGTCCACACTGTTGCTTTCTTCCCCAATCTATCTTGGGACACTGCAGCTATCAACATTGCCCTCCCCATGTAGTAGCCTCCACCTTAGGACAACAGACAGGTCCTGGAAGCAGCTGCCCCTCACAGCACAGCACAGCACACCACAGTGCTACATCTCCAAACAGGCAGCCCAAATCCATTGTAAGTTTTACCCTTTTAGCCCCATTTCTGAAAGTGGTTATATCCATCTTGGGTCACCCCAACAGCTATTTTGAGTTACCTCCAGTACCGCCTATCATCTTTAGTTGCAGTAGCATCCATCTGGGGACTGGAAGCAAACACCAAGGTGATGTATAGATAATCTGCAGGGTCACTACAAGATTATAGGGTAGAAACCACAAAACCTCAGGTCTTCACTGCAAGAAAGGAAGACATATAGACAACATGAAAAAACAAGGGAAGAAAGTGCCCCAAACAAACCAAGATACCACAATAATAGAATCTATTGACAGTGCAGTTGATGAAATGTCAGAGAAAGAGTTCAGAATGCACATAATTAAAATGATCGGTGAATTAAAGAATGATTTAAGCAAGCAAATACAGGCAACAATTGATTGCTTCAACAAAGAGAAAGAGGGCAAATAAAGGCAACCATTGATCATAAAGAGAAAAGGAAGCCAATACAGGTAGCAAAAGATTACTTCAAGAAAGAGATTGTGAAAAAAAGTCATAAATTCTTGAAATGAAGGAAACAATAAGCCAAATAAAAAATTCAATAGAAAGAATCACCAACAGACTAGATCATGTGAAAGACAGAACCTCAGATAATAAAGACAAAATATACAATCTTTTTTTTTTGGTACAGGGATTGAACTCACAGGTACTCGACCACTGAGCTACATACCCAGCCCTATTTTGTGTTTTATGTAGAGATAAGGTCTCACTTGAGTTGCTTAGTGCCTTGTCATTGCTCTGGTTGGTTTTGAACTCATGATTCTCCTGCCTCAGCCTCCCAAAGCGCTGGGATTACAGGCATGCACCACTGCACCTGGCTCAAAATATATAATCTTGAAAATAAAGTTGACCACACAGTGAAGAAGGTAAGAAACCATGAACAGAACATCCAAGAATTATGGGATAGCATCAAAAGACCAAGATTTATCAGGATAGAGGAAGGCACACACAGAGTTTCAAACCAAAGGAATGTACAATCTCTTCAATGAAATAATACCAGAAAATTCCCCAAACATGGAGATTGAATTGAAAAATCAAATACAAGAGGCTTACAGGACACCAAATGTATAAAACTACAACATATCTACACCAAGTCACATTATAATGAAAATGCCTAGCATACAGAATAAGGATAGAATTTTAAAGGCCACAAGAGAGGAATCTGATTACATATAGGAGAGACCAATTTAGATCCCAGTAGATTTTTCAACCTAGACCATAAAAGCCAGGAGATACTGGAACAACATATACCAAGCTCTGAAAGAAAATGGATGCCAACCAAGAATCTTACATCCAGCAAAATTAAACTTCAGATATGATGATGAAATAAAAACCTTCCCTGATAACCAAAAGTTAAGAGAATTTACAGCAAGAAAGCCTGAACTACACAGCATTCTCAGCAAAATATTCCATGATGAGAAAATGATAACCAACAATGAAAATCTACAAAGGGAGAAACTATACTAAAGGAAAGGCCAATCAAAGAAGAAACCAAGTAAAGTTAAAACCAAAAATAAACCAAAATGACTGGGATTGCAAATCATATTTCAATAATAACCCTGAATGTTAATGGCCTAAATGCAACAATTAAAAGACATAGACTGACAGATTTGATTTAAAAAAAAAAAAGACCCAACAATATGCTGCCTTCAAGAGATTCATCTCATAGGAAAAGATATCCAAAGACTGAAAGTGAAAGGATGGGAAAAAATGTATCACTCACATGGACCATGTAAACAAGCAGGGGTTTCTATCCTCATGTCAGATAAAGTGGACTTCAAACCAAAGTTAGTGGGGCTGGGATTGTAGCTCAGCGGTAGAGCGCTCGCCTTGCATGCGTGAGACCCTGGGTTCGATCCTCAGCACCACGTACAAAGCAGTAAAATAGAGACATTGTGTCCATCTATAACTAAAAAAAATATTTAAAAAACAAAACAAACAAACAAACAAAAAAATCAAAGTTAGTGAAAAGGGATAAAGAAGGACATTTCATATTGCTTAAGGGGATGATACATCAACAATACATAACAATCTTAAATATCTATGCTCCAGGGGCTGGGATTGTGGCTCAGTGGTAGAGCACTTGCCTCACATGCATGAGGCACTGGGTTCAATCCTCAGCACCACATAAAAATAAATAAAATAAAGATATTTAAAAAAAATCTATGCCCCAAACAATGGAGCATCTGTGTATATCAAACAAACCCTTCTCATCTACAAGAATCTTTGTGTTGAAAGAAAGGACAATTGAGTTTAACCTTTAGATTTAAATTAAGTTTTGAATTAAAGGTAGGTATATCTAGTCTCAGTAGAGTGTAAAAAAACTTTTTATAGTTGGATAAAATACATCTGATCAGAAATCTTAATTTTAGTGCGCAGAGTCAAAATCGGGAACTTAAAAAATATATATATAGAATTTAAAATCCTAGAATCCTGGAAAAAATGATATAGCTGTTAATTATTTTAATAAAGCAACAGGAGAAAAAAGGAGAGGGAGAGAGGAGGGAAGGAGAAAGAAACGTCAAGTTAATTTGAACATAAGTCCCTTTTGTTTTGTGCATTAACAATATCTATCTGGCAACAGAATTACGAAATCAACCCGTTTTTTGCAGTGTGTTTTCTGCTTTTTGAGTCAATTCTCAATTGTTCCCAAGTCAGGGGAGCAGACAAAGGCAAATTAGCAGTTGGAGCTTTGGCTTTGGGGCAGTGGGGGAAAAGCCTTGTGAGTCTTGGAGGAGGGAGCTTACGTAGGTGTAAAGTCACCTCCTTTCCAGTTTTTTTTTTTGTTGAGCTAAGTAAGCCTAGGTGGAGGGTCAAGGGCGGCGGCTGCAGGATGCGGCGGGAGCATGGAGCCGCGTGGAGCTGCGGGCTGGCTGCTGGCTGCCTGTGCGGGTGGAGCAGGTCGCAAAGGCACGCTGGTGGTCACCATGAGCTGCCGCGAGTGCAGCTTGTGGCGAGCGCAGCTTCGCCGGGATCCTGCTGGCGAAAAAGTGAGCCGGTGGGGCGGCCCGGGGGCGCCCGAGTCCCCGGGACCCTCCGCTGCCAGGCGGGGTGGTGGGGCGGGGCCACCGCGTGGCAGGCAGCTCACAAACTTCCAGCTGCCCGTCCGAACGGCGCGGGCGGGCTCTGCAGCGGCGGGAAGAGCGAGCCCGGTCTTGAGCAGCAGGGCCCCGGCGGCGCAGCTGTATGAGGAAGGAGGTAGAAGAGTGAAGGGGAAAGGGATTTTTGTTAGCGAGAAGAACCTGAGAAGACAGAACAGATGGGAAAGGGAAGGAGGGAGGGCGCAGGGAGAACTTGAAAAAACAGAACAGAGGGGAAAGAAGGGAGGGGCGAGAGCACGCCTCCAACAAAGCCTCGGTGAAAGGGATTTCTGTCCGTTTTCCCATCTGGTGACAAAAATTAGCCAAATCAGTGAGGATTTAAAAATCAAAAGTTCCTTGTGACTTCTTGACGGCCCGGGAAGTGGGTAGGGGCATAAGTCAGCGTCCCAAAGAATGCCCATGCCCACGGGAGAACGGGGCCAAGCAGAAGTCTGAAGTGTCCTTCGAATCTCCCGGGGCCGGACGGCAGTGGCAATTGGCTAACAACGGACACTGGGAACGTCTTCCCAATCTTCGCGGCCTTGAGTGGACAGAGCGCCCATGTGCACGTGCGACTTACAGGATGGGCCTCTGGAGTGAACGGTGGGGGAGGGGCAAGCCGAGAAGCCAGAGGAAGTGGGGACCTACCTCACTCTTGTCGGTCCAGGTGGGGAAGACAGGGAGTGGCTCAGGAATTCTCTCGGTCCGAAAGGCCTGCCTCAACCCCAGTACGGGGAGGTTCAAAGCCTTCCCGGGTTTTAGCACCATTCTGTAAAGATCACACGACCAGGAGAAGATGAATTAAGCCACTCGGCAAGGCTTTATTGGAATGCGCGCCCTCAAGGCTTTATTGGAATGCGCGCCCTCGGACCAAATCCCCGGTCCATCAGAGCGCATCCGGAGAAATGGCGTGGGAGATTCTGTGCATAGAGAATTTTAAGAAAACCCGGTCAGGAAGGGGAGGGCTTGGGAACAGGAAGAGAAGGCCAGAGTCCTTCTTGAATGGGTCAGGAAAACTTGCTGATTGACAGGAGGCGTGTCCACTAGTGACATCACATCTGGCTTGCAGCTCTGCTGACCAGTTTCCTTAATTGGGCATCTTAGACCCTGACCAGACCTAACTAGTTTCATTAAAAATCTTCTGCACATTAATGAAAACGATTAAGAATGTGAAGAGAACTTACAGAATGGGAGAAAATCTTTGCTAGATACTCTTCTGACAGAGGATTAATATCTAGAATATGTAAAGAAATAAGTTAAATGACAAAATAACCAAATTAATGAATGGGTGAATGAATTAAACAGACACTTCTCAAAAAAAAAAAAAGAACTGCAAATAGTCAACAATACATGAAAAAATGCTTAGCATTGTTAACAATTACAGAAATATAAATCAAATGTACACTGAGAGTTCATCTCACTCCAGCCATTAAGGATGCAAACAATAATGAATGCTGGAGAGGATGTGGGGGAAAAGGGAAGACTTTTACACTTTTGGTGATTTCCACTATGGAAATCAGTGTGGAGGTTCCTCAGAAGACTAGGCATGGGGCTGAGGTTGTGGTTCAGTGGCAAAGCACTTGCCTCGTACAGGTGAGGCACTGGGTTCGATCCTCAGCACCACATTAAAAAAATAAGTAAACAAAATAAAGACACTGTGTCCATGTATAACTAAATAATATTAAAAAAAAAAAGACTAGGCATGGAACCACCATATGCCCCAGCTGTACCACCCCTCAGTAATCATCCTGAAGAATTAAAGTCATCATACTATAGTGACACCTGTGTCCCCATGTCTATAGCAGCACAATTCACAAGAGCCAAACTATGCAACCAGCCTAGGTGCCTATCAGTGGATAAATGTAAAGGAAAACGTGGTATATACACACAGTGGAGTTTTTATCCAGCCACGAAGAAGAATGAAATTCTGTCATTTGTAGAAAATGGATGGAACTTGAGAACATTGTCTTAAGTGAAATAAGTCAAACTCAAAAGGTCAAGAATTACATTTTTTATTAGATTATTATATTTATACATAATAGTTGGGTTCATTTTGACGAAATCATATGCATGTGTGGAATTTTATTTCAATCCCTGTTCTCCCTCCTTTTCTCCAGTCCTCTCTTCCTCTATTTTTCTTCTTCTACTCTACTGATCTTTATTTATTTATTTTTTATTGGTACTTTCTACCGATACATAAAGGTGAAATTCCCTGTGTTTCATTTATATATGCAAATAATGTGATTGGTTAAGTTCATTCCCTTGCCTGTCTTCTTCCCTCCCCAATCTCCTTCTGTTCCACTGATCTTCCCAATATCTATATGATATCAGATTCCCTTTCCCCCTGGTTTCTTTCCATTATTTGCTGTGGCATCCACACATGAAAGAAAGCATTTGACCATTGACTTTCTGAGTCTGGCTTGTTTCACTTAGTACCATGTTCTCTAATTTCATCCATTTACTAGCAAATGCCATAATTTCATTCTTATTTATGGCTAGGGTAGAATTCTGCTATGTATATATGCCACATATTCTTGATCCATTCATCTATTGACTGGGCTGGTTCCATAAGTTGGCTATTGTGAATCGTGCTGCTAAAAACCCTGATGTGGTACATCACCATCATACACTGATTTTAGTTCTCTTGGATCAATACCAGCATGTGGGATAGCTGACCATATGGTGGTTCCATTCCTAGTTTCTTGAGGAATCTCCACCCTGCTTTCTAGAGTAGTTGCACCAATTTGCAGTCCCATCAACAATGTATGAGTGTGCCTTTCCCCCCACATCCTCACCAGCATTTATTATTACTTATATTCTTGAAAATTCCATTCTCTGAAGTGAGATGAAATCCTAGTGTAGTTTTGATTTGCATTTCCCTGATTGCTAAGAATGTTGAACATTATTTCATATGTTCTTTGGCCTTTGTGTTTCATCTTTTGAGAAATGTCTCTTTAGTTCTTTTACCCATGTATTGATTATCTTTTTTTGAGGTCAAATGTTTTGAGTTCTTTATATATTCTGGACATTGGTACCCTGCCAGAGGAGCAGCTGGCAAAGATCCTCTCCCTTCTGTGGGCTGTCTCTTCACACTCATTTCCTTTGCTGCGCAGAAGCTTTTTATTTTGAGGGCATCCCACTTACCGATTCTCTGTTTTATTTCTCTCTCTCTCTCTCTTTTTTTTTTTGTGGTGCTGGGGATTAGAACCCAGGGTCTTATTCATGCCAGGCAAACACTCTACCAACTGAGCTATATCCCTAGACCTAGGTTTTATATCTTGAGCATCAGAGGTCTTATTAAGAAAGTCAGTGCCAGCACCAATACGATGAAATGTAAAGGTCCTGTTTTCTCTCATATGTGGAAGCTAGATATGAAAATTAGTCTGCGAATGGAGACTAATCAGCAAACTCCTGATACAACACAACACGGAGGGCTCTCAGTGCATCTGGCTAAGTGAACAGAGACTCAAAGCCACTCACGGATGCCCTCCATGGTAGGCAAGCTATAGGGTCAGGAAACAAATCAGTGGTTGCCAGAGGTGGGGGTGAGGCACAGGTGACTTCAAAAGGTCCCAAGGAGCTACTTAGGGAGCTGAGTCTGTCCTGTATCTGGACTCTGGCTGTGGATACTTGGCTGTGCAAGAACTTTGGCAAAACTCATAGATATATTTAGTAAAAATTATGACCCTTACAGAATGCATCTTGTGCTTCAGTAAACCTCATTTGAATTTAAAAATGTTTTGGAATGCAATATAGAATCTTCATCTGAGCTTCTTGGAAGCAATAAAAACAAAATATTGTGTTAATTACATATCTATCTAGGGGGAAATTACATATCATATCTAGAGGGAAATTCCAGTTCCTCAGTGAAGGTTTTTCATGGTAGAAAAGCTGAAGAACTTCTGTCTTGGGCATTGCAGAGCAGCTGCTAGGTGGTGAGGTGAGTAACATTACAAATAGCAACTTCAGAGCCTATGCAAGAACACAGTTTATGTGACTCTCCCTGGGACAAATGAAGAGTGTGTACAGAGAGCGTCAGCTAGAGAGGCTGGTGTGCACCTGGGAATGTGGTGGATGAGCCATGCAGTGGCCACCCAGGCAGGCATCAGCCTTGGTGAACTCACCTATGGATTCCCACCTCAGACCTGCAGGCTCACAGCCACTTGGTGCTCTTTCAGAGCCCAGTGGATTCATCCTGATGCCACCTGCGGATGTCTTCATGGAAACCAGGCACCTAGCCTTTCTGTAGGTTGGCTGGCGGCCCCCTCTGGACCCCAGGTTTCTTTCTGCTGGAGGAGGCATGGTGTGGTCGATGCCACACCCGCCCACAGAGGATTCGAATCTTGACTCTGCATCTTAAGGATTGGGTGTGACCAATATATATATATAGGATAAAAAAACAAACAACAGCAACAACAAAAAGAATTGTGTGTGACATCAGGTAACTTTCTCCAAGCCTCAGTTTCTTATCTGAAATATGGGATGCCTGAGGAGTGACTACAATGGCATATGTGAATTATGTAGTTAGTACCTGGGCATGTACTGCATTCTTAGCACTAATTTTGTTGGTTAGATACAATTTCATGAGAAATAAACTGACAGACAGTGGTTGATGGTCAATGGGTTTTCCATGTTATTCCTCACAAAGTAACCAGAATCATCTTAAAAAACAAAGAAACAAAAAGCCAGCCAGGCTTGGTTGTGCACACCAATAATTCCAGCTACTCAAGAGGCCGAGATGGAAGGATCACAGGTTCAAGACCAGCTGGGTAACTTAGTAAGATCCTGTCTCAAAATAAAAACAAATAAATAAATAAGCTAGTAAGGAAGGGCTGGGAATGTAGCTCAGTGATACAGTGTCCCGGGGTTCAACCCCCAGTACTCCAAACAAACAGCCACAAAACAAAACCCCCAAAGCAAATTTTATGGCTCCCCTGCGTACACTCTGAAGGCTTCCCGTTTTACTCAGAAGCTCATTGTCTCGTTCCCAGGTCCACATCTGCGGTTCCCTCCTTTGGCCTCTGGGTTCAGAATCTGGGGGAGATCTCTGACAATGCCTGATGACTGGATCTGTGCCAGGGGGCCAGAGGACACTGGTCTGGGTACAAATAGCCATGGAATTTTTTTTTTCTTTTTTTGCAGAGTTGGGAATAAAACCCAGAGTCTCCCATATGCTAAGCAGGCCTCACCACTGACCTGAGCCTCAGAATTGGGATTTCAGTGAGCTCTGCAGGTGGCTGCAGTGATCAGCCCTGACCCCTGGTGTTGCCTGGTGGTGTTTCTGAGTGGCCTCCTCTCCCTGGAGCCTTCTGCCTGGGCCTCCTGTCTGACCTTCCAGTGGGCTGAGATCATTCCCCACTCAGGACCTGGGCCTCCTCCTGCAGAGCCAGGTGCCACCTCCCCTTCATTCCTGAGGAGTCTGGATTGGAGGCCTTCAACCTCCAGAGTCTCCCTTGGGGGAGCCGGAAGCCCTGCACCTTCCTTGTGGAGGGTGCTGTTCCCAGGCTAGTCTCCTCTTGAGTGAAGACCTGTGCTCCTGGCATCCTGGTACATGCTCCACACAAGGCTGAGACCAGGGAGGCACTGGCCTTGAGCACCATGCTTAAGGAGGTCCCCAACGTGGGTATTTCCATGAAGTGTAAGTTAATGCAATATTTAAAGAATTAAAATTTATGCGAAGATATTTCAATGTGATAAAAGTCAAAATTAAAAAAAAATACAGGATCTATTTTGTGAATATGTCAGTAGGGACTGGTTTGTAGCTTGGCAATCGGTAGTTGAAAGTTCCTTCGCTCTGGGAATTTTCCCGTTTCTGTCCCCAGGTGAAGTGCGGGGGCGGCGAGCAGCTTCGTAGGCTTGCAGTTCCAGACCATCTCAGCTGACAGCAAGCGGCTGCAGTGCACAGGGCAACCTGTGTGTGGCGCTGTCTGCCGTGGGCTGTCAGGAGTGAGTCTCCCATGAGGGCAGAGCACCAGGCACGTTCTGTGCGAGCCTGCTTCCTGCATGTGGTATAAAGACAGAGTACAGGTGAGGGTTGTGGCTCTTCATAGCTCAGTACCCTGAGATCCTGAAGCCGCTCTGCAGCTTGGCTCAGGGTAATAGGAAGTCCTCAAAGAGAGGGAGGCTGCTGACCTTCCTGGGAGCGTGCAGTGTGTGCGCCTGACGGGCAGAGGGCAGCAGTGAGCGCGGCTGTTTCCACATCAACTTCAGATCCAACAGCTGTGCAGGAGGCTCTCTGACCCTGAAAAGGTGTCTGCATCTGCCTGGACCATGCTGGTGAGCTGGAGAGTGCAGCGGACACTGGGCATTGATCCTGGTGGACTCTGGATGCTGCTGTAGACTCTGGTCTGGGTGCTAATGCTGCTATCAGGGGGAGGTTTCTTTATTGCCATTCTCAGGTTAGGTGGGTAAAGCTGAAGCACACTAGGTGCTGAGAGCCTGGGCGTCGTGAAGCCACTTGACCTCATGGAGCATCTCTCTGGAGTGACCTCTTACTTGAAAGTCTCATGGAGGAAGTGTTAGGTTTAAGTTCACACACGCATACAGGATAAAAGGCACATGTTGAGTTATCTGCTATGAGAAAGACACAGTTTGCAAGCTAAGCTTCAAACTGCTCCCGTAGCAGTGGGGAGAGGAAGGTACTGATTCACTTCCCGGTGAGTGCAGATGAGGAAAGAAGCAGCCCCAACTTAACATCTACTGAAATAAATTGAGCATTTATATAGTCTATTCATGTTTGTGCTCTTTTATCCCTCTGTTTTTCTGGACTCTGGACTGGAGAAGAAGGATGGACACAAAATTAACCCTTGACACGTGATTTTGGCCTCAGCTCTGCCTGAACTCAGTGAGTGACCTGGTTAGTCATTTCTGCTCTGGCCTCTTCCCTGGATCCCAGGAGACACAGCTGGCTTCTGAGCTTCTCTCTAGGTTTGAGTGTCTGTGTCATGAGATGGACAGGTGGGTAAGCTGTGTTCCTGGAGCTGTAGAACCTCAGTGTGGACAGTAGAGGGCAGAGGACCCTGTGGGCACAGAGGTGGTCACCTCCAGGTTCCTCTCATCTAATTCTGTGCTAGGATGTTCTACTTCTTGCCCACCAGAGGGGGACATGAACCTGAAAATAAACTCACCATAGCCTCAGCCCTAGAAAGGCTGATCTATTTATTTAATCATACATTTAATTTTATGTTAACTGGTAAGAAAACAATATCATAGGAAATGAACAAGGCACAGTTGTCTCTCACTATCACTCAGGCCTTCTTAGTTTTAGAGGTAACTTTCAGAACACAGTCCAGGCAATTGGCTTCCCTATCCATTGATGGCTTTGCAGAGGCCCCTGCAGCCCAGCCCCGCTGCCCACACTTTATAAAGGAGGACTTTGCCATGAGACCCGAGCTCAAAGGCAGGCAGGGCAGCAGGATGGTGTCTCAGACCCAGGTGTGCATGTTCCTGTGGCTCTGGGCCTCGGGTGAGGAATTTAAGTGTTTTGATGCCTCCAGAATGACATGTTTATAGATTTCAAAAGATCATTTTAAGATAGAGAAATAATGGCTACTTCCAATATGGACATAATAATGTGCTGACTCATAAAACCCCTAGAAAATGAACTTTAAATGATATTTCAAAGTATATGTGATGAAGTGTGTATGAGTGTGTGTGTGTGTGTCCGTGTGTGTGTGATCATCGTCCATTCCTGATTGCAGGTTCCTGTGAGGACATGGCGATGACCCAGTCTCCAGATTCCCTGGCTCGGGGAGTCTATCCTGACTCAGCTGCTTTGTCCTCAGAAAGCCCTGACCTTTTCTGCCTCCTCTCTGCCTGAGAGGTCACATTTTTTAAGTAGTCTGGATTTAAATGATATAACCTACAAAATCACATACAAAAACTAGTTGCATTTCTGTACATGGATAACAACTTATCCAACATATAAATCAAGAAATAGTTATACTTAAAATAGCATTAGAAGGAATGAAACATTAGGACTCCATTTAACCAATTAGGTAGAAGACCTGTACAATGGAAACTATAAAACCCCAATGAAAAGAAATGGGAGAAGACAAATAAGTAGAAAAATATCCCATGTTTATGGATGAGAAGATTTAACACTGCTAAATCTCTATGCTGCCCGACAGAATATACATATTCAATGTGGTGCATATCAGGCACCAGTGGTATTCTTCACAGAAATAGAAAAATACTCTAAACTACAAATGGAACTTCAAATGGCTTTGAGAAGTCAGAGAGATATTGATGAGGAGAAGGTTGGAGACATCACATTTCTTAATTTTAAATGAAATTACAAATCTTTAGTAATCTAAAAGACATGGTACTGTCATACAAACAGACACATAGACCAATGGAACAGAGTAGTGTCCAGAAAAAAATACTCACACTTGTGGTCAACTACTTTTTGATGAGGCATGAAGAAGATATGATGAGCAGAGGTTAGTGTTTTGAATAAACGGTGTTGGGAAAAGTCCATTTTCAGATGTAAAAGGTGAAATTGAACCTTTACCATACACAAAATAGATAACAGACTTAAATGTGAGACCTCAGATCATAAAAGTTCTAGAAGAAAACACTGAGGAAAATCTTCCTGACATTGGTCTTTGCAATGGTGTTCTAGAATCACAGTAAAATCTCAGACCATTAAGTCAAATATAAATAATTGAGATTATATCAAACTAAAAGCCTTCTCTTCCTCCTCCTCCTCCTCCTCCTCCTCCTCCCTCTCCTCCTCCTCCTTCTTCTTTTGGTACCAGGGATTGAACTCATGGGCACTCAACCACTGAGCCACATCCCCAGCTCTATTTTGTGTTTTATTTATTTATTTAATTTTTTTTTTTTAGTGGCAATGGACACAATATCTTTATTTATTTTTTATGTGGTGCTGAGGATCGAACTCAGTGCCTCATGCATGCGAGGCAAGCACTCTACCGCTAAGCCACAATCCCAGCCCCCTATTTTGTGTTTTATTTAGAGACAGGGTCTCACTGAGTTGCTTAGTGTCTTGTTAATGGTGAGGCTGGCTTTGAACTCGCAATCCCCCTGCCTTAGCCTCCCGAGACTCTGGGATTACAGACATGCGCCATGGAGCCTGGACCCAAACTAAAAACTTTGTATACAGCAAAGGAAACAACAAAATTGAAAGGCAGCCTACAGATTGGGTGAGAATATTTGTAAAGCACATATGTGGTTAATAGTCAAAATAAATAAGGAACTCACAAATTCCACAACACAAAAACAAATATCTGATTAAAAATTGCAGAAAGTACCTGGATATTCAGTTCTCCAAAGAAGGTTTACAGATGGCCAGTGGGTACTTGCAAATGTCTATAATAATCTTAAACATCAGAGAAATGTAAATCAAAACCTTTAGGGGTTCCCACCTTACTTCTGTTAGGATGGATAACATGAGAAAGACAGATGAGAACATAATTTGGCAGGGGTGCGGTGGAAAGGAGTCTGTGGTAGACTTCTGTGGGAATGGAATTTTATGCAGCCACCATAAACAATATGGAGATTGTTAAGTTAATTAAATATGGAAAACAATATGGAGATTGTTAAGTTAATTAAAAATAGAACTACTATACGACCGAGCCATCCTTCTGCTAGGTCTATACTCAAAGGAAATGATGTCACCAGCTGATAAAGATAGCCATGCTCCCATGATCACTGTTAAATCGTTCCCACTGCCTATGAAGAGACAGCCAAAGCCTCCATTGATGGGAACTTGACAAAGAAATAGGTTCCTTCAGCAGGACAAAGACAGGACTGAGCACAGTCAGGAGGCCATTGCTGGCATTGGGCTAGGCTTGGTGGTCTCCTTGGTCCAGGGTGGTTCAAGTGGAGGGAGGAAGCAGGCAGTGGCTGGGTGACAGGCAGGGAGAGTGGGGTCTGTGTCATCACAGAATCTCTGCTGGATCCTGAAATAATAATAGAAATGCAAGATTGCACAGTAAGACATTTTGATGATTTTCCTTTTATTAATTATTGCAGGTTAAGTCATTTTTGTGTGTTTGTGATTGGGTTTGAATGGCAATTTCACGAGAGACAGCACTTGCAAGCACAAGGGAACCAGCAGAAGTTCCTACCCCATCACCCTCCCTGTGCCAGAGTCTCGCCAGGCACAGGCCCTGCTCCTTCTGCAGTGCTCACGCTCACCTTGTCTGTTCATTCAGAAGGCGCCTGGACACCTCTGTGCCTGTCCTCCACGTGCCAGGCCAGGCTGTGGCAGCTGACGGGGCCATTCATGGGTTTGGCTGAGCTGTGGCCGAGGCAGGCATGGGCCACAGCCCTCAGCTGCACTCTGTTCTTCTGAGTTCCTAGCATCTTCCTATCACAGGCTCAGAGAATCTGCTGTGCTGGTGCCCAGAGCAGAAGCACAGGTGGCAGCTGGGCCAGCCAGGCAGGGGGGTTTTTGTTCGGGCCTGCACCACTGTGGGAGGAGCATATAGAGCTTGCACACAGTAATAGACTCCAGCATCCTCAGGCTCCACCCTGCTGATTTTCAGTGTGAAATCTGTCCCTGACCCACTGCCACTGAACCTGTCTGGGACCCCAGAGTACCGATTGGAAACCTGGTATATGAGGCCCCTTGGAGACTGGCCTGGCTTCTGTACAACCCAGTGCAAATAGGTTTTTCCATAACTATATAGGAGGCTCTGACTGGACCTGCAGGAGATGGAGGCTGGCTGTCCCGGGGTGACGGGCTCAGAGAGAGGAGTCTGGGTCAGCACAACATCCCCACTGGATCCTGAAATAATGACAGAGTAATGCAAGATTAGGTCGAAGCATTATGAGACATATTTGTATTTATATTTTCTTTATGTCCAAATGAATTACTTTTTGATTTTGATTTATACAACAGAAGTATTTGATTTTTTAAAAAAAGACTAAAGTTTTGTAAGTTATAAGAGACAGTCTGGAATACATAGAGCATCCCCCTCTTCCCATATGGGAATCTTGATCAGAGTCTAGTTCCTTGCTCCTTCTGGAATCTTCTTTCTCATATTAATCAACCTCACCTACCTCATCCTGGAGGACAGATCTGCACATCCCTCATGTGGACAGAGCACACATGGGCTGAATAAGGCCACGGGGCTCATCTCCCCCCATTCTCCTTCCTCATCCCCTCTGTCCTCACCAGGGATCCAGAGCACCAGCAGCCCCAGGAGCTGAGCAGGGAGCCTCATTCTGAGAAGGTGAGCTGAGGAGACCTGGTGAGTCAAGGCCAGGGTAGAGCTGAGCTTTTATCTCAGCCTTGCAGGAAGGTCCTCCCCAGGGAGCAGCATGCAAATGCCCTGGTGGGTGCTGGGGTGGAAAGGGTGATGTAGTTTGGGGCCTGCCTTGTGAGCCCAGGTTATCATATGTCTTCCATATTTTGTTGAAATCCAGTAGAGAAGCAGCCCGACTGCCTGTGGCATGGGCAGGAGGCTCCGTCTTGAAGCCTGACCCTCTGGAGAGTCCTGGTGCCCAGGGCCTTCCACCCTAAGACAGCACAGACACCAGGATGTGGAGGTGGCCTGCAGGTCAGCCTCTGGGAGGGGAACAGCCACTGTGCTGGCTCTCTGTCAGCGAAGGAGAGAAGGTGACAAGGGCCACTTCACAGTATTGGCTTTTGAATTCTCTTGCGGCCTCAGCACCAGTTGAGCTGGTTCAGGAGCCTCTGGTGCCTGCTGTTAGCTGGAGAAATACCACAATGTCAGGGACAGTGTTAGATGTCACCTTATCCTGGCCTAGTGTGTAAAATAAGGGCACAAGGGCCAAAAGAAGCTGGTGGAAAATGAAACCTGTGTTT
>CM053411.1:1640016-1717028 GCA_028644305.1 Xerus rutilus
GCTGTCGTGGTTTCTCTTAGTTTAAATAAACCCCTGTGGCTGTGCTCCTGTCCTGAGTGAGCAGCTTCCCCTGAGCACTGAGGAGCAGGCGTGTTTACATGGTGCCATTTCTGGATTCTTGGCTTATCCGAATGAGCAGAAGTGAATGAAGTGAAAGAATATGAGTTGGACCTCAGTGGAGGACGAGGACAGCAAGTGCTTAGAGTTTGACATGGTCCAGAGGGGAGGCCAGCGTGGTAGGAAGAGGGTAGGGAGATTTGCTGATGTGTCACATTCTTTCCCTGGGAAATTAGGAACTTCTTCAAGCCTCAGACTGTGTGACTCTCGTGTTGCGGTTCCAGCAGTCCCAGGTGAAGTGTGAATCTGAGCACAAGAATTTATTTTAAGGGTTTTAAGAATTTAGTTTATTTAGTAAAAATATTGTGTTTCCATTATGTCTATGGGGTAAAAAAATGGTAGATCACATTGAATAAAGAAATTAAAACTTATTTGGTTTTCAATAATATTACTGGTTTAATGCTAAAATTTCACAGTAAGTTTAATAATTCTGTTTGGATATAAAATACCCTCAGGTATCTATAATATTTAGTTTGTTAATTTAAAAAAAATTTTTTTAGTTTCAAGTAGTGGCCCATTATTTTATTTTATAATTTCTTTTTTTTAAATATGCTTTCATAGTTCCAAAATTGACTTGTAGGCAGAACTCTCCCCTCCATTATTTCTATTATTTCATTCCCACTGAAGTTATTCTTCTGATTTTGGGAGCAGGAACCTCCAACTCTGTGGCCAAGCCATTGTGGTCCAGAGCCCCCAGCTGCGCACTGTCCATTTGAGTTCCCATCATCCCCTCTCATATCTCAGAGAATCTGCTGTGCAGCTCCCCGGACCAGAACCACATATGGCAGCTGGGCCATCCAGGGAGGGACGTTTTTGTTAGGAGCTGCACCACTGTGTCAGGATAATGTGAATCTTGTCAGCAGTAATAGACTCCAGCATCCTCAGCCTCCACCCTGCAAATTTTCAGTGTGAAATCTGTACTTGACCCACTGCCACTGAACCTGTCTGGGACTCCAGTGTATCGGATGGAAACCCCACATGTTAGGGACTGTGGAGACTGGCCTGGCTTCTGTACAACTCAGTTCAAATAGGTGTTTCCAGTACTTTGTAGGAAGCTCCTACCAGCAGGAGATGGAGGCTGGCTGTCCAGGGTGACGGTCTCAGAGAGAGGAGTCTGGGTCAGCACAACATCCCCACTGGAACCTGAAGTAATCACAGAGCAATGCAAGGTAATGTGGAAACTATAAGATAAAATTTTACCTTTATTCCTTTTTTGTTTATTTCAGGGTAACTTACTTTTATGATTTTGATTTATACACTAAATGTTATACATGTTTAAACGAATTCAAGTTTTGCAAGCTATAGGATCTGCTCTAGAATTCACCTACAACATCTCCCTCTTATTATGTGGCAATCTTCATCAGAGTCTAGTCCTTTGGTCCATCTGGAATCTTCTCTCTTATATTAATCAACCTCATCTGCCTTCTCCTGGAGATCAAGATTTGCTCATCTCTCACGTGAACAGAGCACACCTGGGCAGAATGGGGGCCACAGGACTCACCTCCCTCCCTATTCTCCTTCATCCCCTCTGTCCTTTCCAGGGATGCAGAGCATCATCAGCCCCAGGAGCTGAGCAGGAGGCTCATTTTGGGAAGGTGAGCTGAGGGGTTCTGGTGATTCAAGGCCAGGATAGAGCTGAGCTTTTATCTCAGCCTTGCAGGAAGGTCCTCCCCAGGGAGCAGCATGGGAATAATCTGGTGGGTGCCGGGTGGAAAGAGTGAGTGAAAGTGAGCTTGCCTTATGAGCTCCAGGACATTAATGTCGTCTCCATTTGGATGAAATACAGTAGCAGCTCAGGACCCTGTCGTGGTTTCTCTTATTACCAGCACACATCTGTGGCTGTCCTTTCCTGAATGGTCATCTTCCCTCTGAACACAGAGCAGCAGGAGTGTTTGCAGGTTGTCCAGGCTGCATTATTCATGTGTCTTTGTTTGAATGAGAAGAAGTAAATGAAATGGAAGAAAACGAGTGGAAGCTCATTGGGCAGAAACAAAGCAAATGTGCAGAGTTTAGGGAAGGTCAGAGGGTAGGACAGCTTGCTAGGAAGTAGGCTGGGCAGAGCCACCCATCTCTGCTCTCCTTGCCCTAAGAACTTCCTCAAGCCATGTACCGCGAGGCTCTCATGATGTGGTCCTGAGCCTGCAGTTGAACTTAAACCTGATGAAAATAATTTCTTTTCATATTTTTAACAGGTTTATTTATAAAGCTATTTTCTAGTAACTAGATTTTCCTTTGCCAATATCTAACTTCAGTACCCCATTTAATTTTAAAGTGCTTCTCTTGGTGCATTACAGTTCTGCATAGTAGTTGAGTTCACTGGACACCATCTCACAGGAATTTCATTTGCTCCATTTTAGTCCCTGGTGCCTCCTCTTTCCCTCTTTCCCCCCTTCTTCTCTTCCCCTCCCTCTTCTCTCCTTGTCTTCCTCCTGTTTCTATATCTACTTATTTTTCATTGTGGTTGGTTTCATAGATATCCATGGAGCTGGAATTCACTGGTTATTTACTCTCTGTATCCATGCGCATGGTGTGACGTGGTCAAGTCATTTTACATTTCCTCCCTTCCCAGTCTCCCCCACCCCTCCACCTCTGTGTTCTTCTCCACTGCCCCTCACTCTCTCCTTGTGCCCTCTGATCCTCCCTCTTTGCCTTCCTTTACTCCAGCTTCTGCATAGGAGGGGCGACTTTCACCCCTTGCCCCTCTGAGTCTGGCTTATTTCACTTAGCATGATGTTCTCCACTCCCATCCATTTACCAGCTAATGCCATCCTTTTGTTCTTCTATATGGTCACAAGTTCAGCCTGGAGTGTGTGGGTGTGGACAGGTCAGGAGGATCTCTGTGGCAGAAGAAGGCAGAAACTACCAGACTGCAGAGCATGCAGAGAGCTGAAGGTCCCCTTAGCCATGAGCCACATGGGACTCATACTTCTTGTGTTTAGTTCTGATCCTCCTGTTGAGATGTGGCACCTTGACGTCTTTCCTCATTTTCTATTGCTGAGAAACAGATGGCTACATATTAAGCAGTATCTTTCTTCACAGGCCTGTCCCTCAAGAGTCCAGGCTGGGTTCTCAGCTCAGCCTGACAAGAGTGACACGGAGCCGTCAGTGGGCAGCTGTCCTTGCTGAAGTTCAGGCTCTTCTTGCAGCTCCAGTGTCTGTGGCAGAGTCACCTGTCCACAGCTGTAGGGTGAGGTCCCAGTTTCCCTGTGGCCATCAGCACGGAGCTCCTGGAAGCTGCCCTAGTTGCTTGCAGTGTGGCTCCTGCCACCTCCCAGACCAGCCTTGGAGCATCTCCCACATCCAGTCTTCCATGTCTCCTTCCTCTGCCTCTATATGCAGACGTGAAGGGCTTCCTTGATCACAGAAGATCTCATGGGTTCCTTTTGCCCTTTATTAAAGTCAGATTATTTGATTACCTCTGGTAAATTCTTTATAAAAAAATTTTTTTTAAAAATCCTTTTTGGATACCTGGGGAAGGCGTTGATACCTGGGTTGGCGTCTTTGGGCCAACCACTTAGAATGCTGTCCACATACAGCTCTTGCTGGGTGTTTGGAAGTGGGTATTGTGTGGAGGATTCGGTTCTTAATGTGATCATGGATTCCACGTAAGGAGAGGAAGAAGGGCCCACCCTGCTGTTGGCACAGGAGTGACAATGGCTTCCCCGTCTTCCTTGAGCGTCAGCTGCAACAGGCACTGTGTGTTCAGTGATCCCATGAGCTGCTTCTCTCCTCGACCCACAGAGGCTCACTGCCCCTAGCATAGGCCTCAAGCTCACTGGCAGAGCTCCATGGCCTCCCAGCCTCAGGCCCGTGTCTGCCTCCACACACCGATTCTTTGTCTTCCTGCAACAGGACCAGCCCCTCCTCCTCCCAGCCCTGAGCAAGGCAGGTGTGCGCCTGGGAATGTGGGGACAAGCCATGCAGTGGCCTTCCAGGCATCAGCCTTGGTGAATTCACCTGTGGATCCCCACCTTAGACCTGCAGGCTCACGGCCCCTTGGTGCTCTTTCAGAGCCCAGTGGATTAATCCTGATGCCACCTGCTGATGTCTTTATGGGAAACCAGGCACCTGGTAGACTCTCTGGTTGCCTCCTCTTCTCCCCAGGTTTCTTCTCAGCTGGAGGAGGCATGGCGTGGTTGATACCACACCCACCCAGAGAGGACTTGAATCTTGACTCTGCATCTTAAGGACTGTGTGTGACATTGGGTTAGGTACTTCACTTTCCCCAGGCCTCAGTTTCTCCTCTGAATCCTGGAAATAATAATATCTCTCTTACAAAGTTGCCTCAGGAGTAACTGAAATACCACCTGTGAGTTATTAGGTAGCTTAGTGCCTGGTACAAACTTACCATTAAATTTTTCGTTAGATCCAGTTTCCTGGGAAGCAACTGTGCAGACGGTGGTTGAGGGTCAGTGGGTTCTTCATCTTATTTTCCTTCGCACAGTCAACTGGCTCATCTTAGAACAACCAAGCAGCTGAGCTTGTTCATGCGCACCTGTGATCTTCATGATTCAGGTGCCCAGGCAGGAGGATTGCAAGTTGGAGGCCAGCCTGGGCAACTTGGCAACACCTTTATAAAGTAAAAATAAATTAATTAATAAACATGTAAGTAAGAAAAGCCTGGAAAGGAATTCAAGTGGTAGAGTGCCTGGGGTTCATTCCCCAGCAAGAAACAATCAACCAACCCGACAACAATTCCCCAATCACCAAGTCCACTCTCCCCTGGGTAAACTATAGGAAGGTCCCTCACTGCCCTTAGAAGCTCACTGTCCTCATCTTAGGTTTTCCTCTGGTTTTACAGTCTTGGTCTGTTGGTTTGGAACCTCATGGAGACATCTGTGAACTTCTGTTGCCTGGGTCTGATCCCAGAGTCAGAGGAGGAAGGTCTGGTTGGTGGCATGGCATTTTTTTTCTATTTGTAGTCCTGAGTTCAAACCCAGAGTCTTCCATATGCTAAGGGGCCTCACCACTGACCTCGGCCTCAGAATTGGGATTTTGGTGAGCTCTGCAGGTGTCTGCAGTGATCACCCCTGAGCCCTGCTGCTGCCTGGTGGCAGGGGTACAGCAGGCCCCATCCCTGGCGCTTTCTGCCTGGGCCTCTTATCTGATGTTCCAGTGTGCTGAGTTCTTTCCTCTCAGGAACTCGGCCTCCTGCAGAGTCAGGTGACCCCTCTCTTCCCTCTTTGGTCCCTGTGGCTCTGGACCTTCTCAAAGCCCTGAAGCTCCTTCCTGTGGAGTCTGGTTATATTGTTTGAACCATCAGAGTCTAGACTATCGGAGCCAGAGCCCTGCAGCGTCCATGTGGAGGGCCGTGTTTCCATGCCAGTCTACTCTTCTGTGACGACTGGGGTCTCTGGTGCATGAAAGTCACCAAGGTCTTTGGAATCCGTGAAACAGTCTGCACAGAGGCTGAGGCAAGGGTTACCTTGAGAGTCAATTTAAGGAGATCTCCAAGGTGGGTATTTTCACGAATTTTTTTAATACAATATTTAAAGAACTTAAAATTTATACAAAATACTTCAGTACGAAAAAAAAAGAATTTTAAGAAGTTAACAGATCTATCTTGTGAATAAAAATATATCAATAGGGGCTGGTTTGTAATGTGGCAATCCAGTATTTGAAAGTTTCTTTGGTCTGTCAATTTTCCCACTTCTGTTACCAGGCAGAGTTATCAAGGTGAGGGTGTGGGTTGGGAGATGTGAGATGAATCCCCCTGGCATCGTAAGCTGTTAGTTAAAGACCATCTCAGCAATGGACAGCAAGCTGCTGCTGTGCACAGAGGCACCTGTGTGTGGCGCTGTCTGCCCTGGGCTCTCAGGAGTGTGTCTCCCATGAGGGTGGAGCACTAGGAATCCCATAGCCTGCACCAAGCCCTCGTCCTAGCACACACAGGTTCTGTGAGAGCCCGTTTCCTACATGTAGAGGATGAAGACCAGGGACAGGTCAGGGGTCAGGCTCTTCATAGCCCAATACCCTGAGACACTGAAGCAGCTCTGCAGCTTGGCTCCTGACCACAGGAGGGCCTCAGAAAGAGGAAGGCTGCTGAGCCCCCTTCCTGGAAGCATGCAGTGCGGGAGGGTGGCCAGCAGAGGGAGCGCTGAGTCCTTCTGTTTCAAGGTCACCTTCAGATCTTCCAGCTGTGCAGGGAGCTTCAAAAAGGTGTCTGCACCATGCCTGCTCCATGCTTCTGAGCTGGAGAGTGAGGGTACACTGGGACATTGCTCTGGAGGGAGCAATAGACTCTGGATGCTGAGCAGACTCTGTTCTTGCTGCTAAAATGCCACAAAATGTCATTTTCTTTAGTGTTTTTCTCAAATTCGGCCAGGTAAATTTTCACCACACTAGGTGGTGTGAATGTGGGCACCGTGAAGCCACATAATCTCAGGAAGCATCTTTCTGGAGTGACCTCTTACTAGAATGTCTCATGGAAGACGTGTATGTTGAAGTTCATGAACACGTACAGTGTGAAAGGCACAACTTGAGTTCCTTGCTATGATAAAAGACACGATTCCCAAGCTAAGCTTCAAACTGCTCCAATAGACAACAGTGGGGGAGGAAGGTATTTATTAACTTCATACTGAGCTCAGATGAAGAAACGAGAAGCTCAGTCTATTAGTAGCTAAAGAAATACATATGTAGTATTTATAACTATTCATTTTGGCCTCTCCTATCTTGCCATTTTGCTGGACTCTGGACTGGACCCTGACATAGCTCTGCCTGAACTCGGTGAATTACCTGGTTAGACATTTCTGCTTTGGCTTCTTCCCTGTTTCCCAGGAGGGACAGCTGGCTTTGGAGCTTCTTTCTGGGTTTGAGTGTCTGTGTCATGAGATGGACAGGTGCGTGAGCTGTCTTCTTGGAGGTTTAGAACTTCAATGTGGAGAGCAGAGGGCACAGGACCCTGTGGGCACAGAGGTGGCTCACCTCAGGTTCCTCTCATTTCCTTCTGTGCTAGGATGTTCCATTTCTTGCCCACCAGAGGGCGACGTGAACCTGCAGATGTACTGCCCTGAGTCTCAGCCCTGGGAAGGCTGATCTATATTTCAAGCATAAATTTAAGTTTACATTTTTAACTGGTAAGATGGAAACATTATAGGAAATACATGAGACTCCGTGGCCTCTCCCTGCTGTCACTCAGATTTTCTTCTGTCTCTCCATAGCACTCTGGTGGGCAGATGTCACCACTGTCCCCATGTAACAGCTGGTGCCACAGAATCTCTCAGGCTGTGTCCTGCTGGCCAGGCAGAGGGTGCTCCACACAGTCACGCAGGGACCCAGGCAGGGGATGCTCTGTCGCCTTGTGTTTGCCCCATGTGTACCCCATGGCCTCTTGCTGTGATTGTGGGAAAGGAGTCCTGGAATGTGAGTGATGTATTGAGTGCTATTTTTACCTGTTACAGAAAGCTGTTTTCTAAAAAGAAAAGAAAATACTATTTAATAAGTCAAACAGGAGAGGAGATAAAAAGGAAGAATTCTGTTTTTTGCCAGAAACCCACCTCCGCTAACCTCCTTTGTGTGGTGCTGATGTTGTATTAACCCAGAGGAGAACTGCTGTGGCACAGAGCCGATAGGAATTAGGGTATCACAGCACTTTGTTGCACTTCTTAGTCTTTTTCTGCGTGCGCTGTGTATTTCTGTGTGAAATTTTGCTCCAACTCAGCAGCTCAAACCATTAGAGTTTTACTCTCCCTTGTGTTTCTGTGAGTGAGGGATCAGGAGTGGCTTCCCAGGTGGTTCTGGCTCAAGGTTTGTCTTCAGGTGTTGAGGGGATGTTAGCCACAGGTGCAGCCATGGAAAGGCTTCCCCGGTGAATCTCCAGGGGCCTCCTTTTTATTGGCACGTTGATGGTGCCCTTGGCAAGGGCCTGGGGTTCTCACTCTGGCCCTGCCCTGGGCTGCCTGGGCGTCCTACCAGGTGTCCTCTGGCCTCCTCTGGAGCAGTTCTCCTCCCAGAGTGATCAGCAGGCAGGAGTCTCTGTGTCCTGGCCTCTGGAGCCACTGAATGCCACTTCCTGGTACTGGATTGGTAACAGGCCACCCCTGTCCAGGGTGGGGGGGAGAGTGTGGAACAGCTGGAGGGGACTCAGGAGGCAGGGCACTGGGGCCTCTTGGAGGCTGAGCCTCTTCCTGACTCTCCCCCGGAGGCCTCCTGCCTGGAGATCCTCCCGCTGTGATTCTGCAGGAGTGTTCCCTTGGGCTGTTGTCAGGCCTTTGAGTCTGGAGTGTCACACAGCCATGAGCATTGTTAGAATTTTGTACACATTCAATTAAATGTTAAAGACATTTAAGTAGCAGAACAATGTTTTGTCATTTCATCCTGTTTTCCCCTCCTGTGTGCAGTGAGACCTGCCTCTGCTGCACCCGCCTTTGCCTGGAGGTGTCACGTGTGGATTCCTGTTCTGTGCAAAGACCAGTGATGTGTTCTCCAGGCTGTGTGAGGTTTCCTCCTTTTCCTTTGAAATCTCAATTTTCTGGCTGTAGAATTTCAGGTTGAAAGTAATCTTTAGTATTTCCATGATGTTGTCCCCCTCCTCTCTCCTCCACTGCACTATTTTCTCCCTTTCTCCCTCCCTCCCTTTCTTTTCTTCCTCCTCCCTTCCCTCCCTTTTCCCCCTCTTCTCCTCTTCTCTGATTTATATGCTTTGTCGTTTTCCAGCATGTTTTATTATTTGACCAGGATTTTATTAAAAAGTATTTTTTAGTTGTAGATGGACACCACACCTTTATTTATTTATCTTTACGTGGTGCTCAGGATCAAACCCGGTGCCTCACATGCTAGGCGAGCACTCTACCACTGAGCCACTACCCCAGCCCCTTGAGCAGGTTTTTTAATCTCAGGTGATTAGCTTGACATTTTTTGGGTAATTAATACACTCTGAGTTATTTTTAAGTTAAATTAAGCTCTTCATCAATTCATCTGCCTGTTTACAGTTTCAGAGGCTCTGCTGAGAACCCACAGTCCAGGCATTTGCTTCCCTATCTGCTGATGCCTTTGCAGAGGCCTCTGAAGCAGAGCCCAGCTGCCCATGTTTTGTAAATGAGGACTTTGCCATGACACCTGAGCTCATCAGGCAGGCGGGGCAGCAGGATGGTGTCCCAGACCCAGGTGTGCATTCCCTGTGGCTCTGGGCCTCTGGTGAGAGATTTAAGTACTTCTATGGCTTCAGAGTAATATCTTTGTGGAGTTGAAAAGTAATTAAAAGATGTACTGGAAAAAATTGTGACTTCCCATATGAGCCTAATTATATGCTGACTCACAACACCCTGGAAAATGGACTTAAATGACATTTCAAAGTACATATGATAAAATGTGTGTGTGTGTGTGTTCAATATCCATTCTGATTTTCCTGATTGCAGGTGCCTTTGAGGACATCGTGATGACCCAGCCTCCAGGCTACATGGCTGTATCTATAAGAGACACAGTCACAATCAGCTGCAAGTCCAGGTAGAGTCTCTTCCAATCGGAAGGATGCCTTGGTCAGGACTCAGGAGAGGCCAGGACAGGATCCAAGATGCTTCTCTTGTGGGCATCCACACGGGCAGCTGGGGTCCCATCGTGATTCAGGGACAGTGGGTGAGGGACAGATTCCACTCTCCCCATCAGCAGCTCCAGGCTGAGGACAGGGCAGATGGTTCCTGTGAGCAGCACCACAGTGCTCCTCCCAGAGCTGCGGCCTCAGACACAAACTTCCCTCCAGGCAGAGCTTCAGGGAGCCTTTGCCCAGCTTCCTCCTCCTCATAGAGCCCTGAAATTTTATGTCTCCTTCATGGTTGAGAGGTCACAACTTCCTGATTCATTCCTTGGAGGGTTCTCAGGGGCCAAGATAAAATTAACAAAATTGGCAGCTAGGCACGTTGGCGCACGCCTGTGATCCCAACACTTTTGGATGCTTAGACAGGAGAGTCTCAAGTTTAAAGCCAGCCTCAGTAACGGTGAGGCACTAAGCAACTCAGTGAAACCCTGTCTCTACATAAAACACAAAATAGGGCTGGGGGTGTGGCTCAGTGGTCGAGTGCCTCTGAATTCAATCTCCAGTACCAAAAAAAAAAAAAAAAAAAAGTTCACTGGGAGCTGGGCCTGGTGGCTCAAGCCTGTAATCCCAGCACTCAGGGAGGCTGAGACAGGAGAATCGCAAGTTCAAAGCCAGCCTCAGCAATGGCGAGGCGCTAAGCAACTCAGTGAGACCCTGTCTCTACATAAAACACAAAATAGGGCTGGAGATGTGGCTCAGTGGTTGAGTGCCCCTGAGTTCAATCCCCAGTAACAACACCCCCCCAAAAAAAGAGAAATTGGCATTTTCTTTTTTTTTTTTTAAGTATTTTTTTAGTTGTAGATGGACACAATGTCTTTATTTTATTGCTTTGTATGTGGTGCTGAGGATCGAATCCAGGGCCTCACGCATGTGAAGCAAGCGCTCTACCACTGAGCTACAATCCTAGCCCCAGAAATTAGCATTTTCTAGATCCTAAGCTAATTAAAGGTAGGACTACTGTGTGACCCAGCTATCCCTTTGCTGGGTATTTACTCGAGGGAACGAGGTTACCAACTGACAAAGATCACCACGCTGCCCTGATCACTGTCAAATTCTTCACAGTGCCTGTGAGGACACAGCCAAACCTCCATTGGTGGGTGACTGGACAAAGAATTAGGCTCTTTTTGCAGGAAAACGACAGGACTGAGCACAGGCGGGAGGCCATTGCCAGCATCCAGGCTAGGCATGGTGGTTTACCTGGTCCATGTGGTTAAAGTGGAGGGAGCAGCGAGGGTTCCATTCTGGAGGCAGATGTTAACAGCATGCTGTGCTCAGGTCAGGGTATGGGAGAGAAGGAGTCTGGAGATAACTCTGAGATCTGTGAGAAATGAGAAGGGTGGAGTTGCCTTTGTCATGATACAGAAAGCTGTGGGGAGGGTGACCTTGGGGAGCAGGGTGAGGAATGTGGCTCTGGACATGTTGGGCTGGCCGTGGGCATCAGACTGGCAGTGTGGTTGTGAAGGAGCCCTTGGGTGTGTGAGGCTGGGATTCAGGGTGAGGTCTGCACTGGGGACTGAGCTCTGGGAGCCACTGCAGTGAGGGCTGCACAGAGCAGAGGCCCAGGGCCTGAGTTCTGGGACAGGGTGGAGGAGGAGGAGCCAGGAAGTGACTGAGAGGGGCAGTGGGGGGAGCAGCAGGAGAGAGGGAGGTCTGGAGGCTCAGGAGGAGAGGCCTGGAGGAGGAGGGTGTGGCTGAGGTGCTAAATGCCATTGGCAGGTCTAGTAGGATGAGGACTGGGTGTGGCCCCTGGACTGGGCAATGTGGAGGTCTCAGGTGACCTTGAGCAGAAGCTTTAATGAGACTGTGGGGCAGCACCTTGAATGGGGAAGCCTGAAACAGGACTGAATAGGTGTTCTGAGCAGGGTGACCACGGACAGATGCTTCCATGATCTTCACAGTGAAGCTAGAGACAGGCCCTGGGGGAGGGAGGGGTCAGGCGAGAGCTTTTCTCCTGCATAGAGCTCTTGGCAGAGTCTTGACTCCTCTGTGTGAGGGTTCATCATTCCTGCTGGGTCTGGTTCTGGTTCTGATGCTGCTCAGTCTCTTCACAGGGCTCCTTGGACTTCCACTGTACCTCACACTCTTCTCTTGAGAGCAGAACATGATGTGCCGGGTCAGAGGAGCTGCTGGGAACAGGCCTTTGCTCCTGTGGTGGTAAAGTGAGGAAATGCTCCCTGGTCCAGTGCCTTGGTCTCTGTCTTTCTCTGTGGTGCTGGGATTGAGCTCAGGGCCTCCCATGTGCTGGGCAGTGCTGTTCCTCTGAGCTGCACCCCAGCCTGGGCTAGTGTTTTCCAGATCTTTTGGGAGAAAAGCAACATGCTGTGGCATATTTCAGAATTGGTACTGTCCCTCTGTCGTGCTGAATTATGGGGCTGTTTTCTGTGAGATGTTAGTGAGCCTCTGCAGGTAGAACCCACAGGATAGAGGGGCTCCCCCCTAATGGGGTGACCTGAGGTATGTACCTCTTCCAGTTTCCAGGATGAGCCTCTAGCCACTTGTCAATTACAGTTCATGTTTATTGCCCCTGTCCCTGTTTCTTAGAGGCTCCTGCTTTTGGGTGTCTGTCCTGGTGAGTGTGATTCTCTGCACCTGCCCTCTGCCTCCCCAGTCTTGGGCAGTGGCTGGCCCTGGGGCTTCACTTCCCTGAGGGGTTCCAGAGGAGCTGTGGAGTTTTCAGTTGGCTCAGTGTCTGCTGGGGGGCTCCATTCCTGGGGGCTGGAATGCTCTGCTCTCTCCTGCCAGCGTCTTGAAGCCCATCTGGGTCCTTCTACTCTCAGTGTTGTGAGAGGTTCCTGGTGCCCTTACCTATCTGCTGTCATGATAGGTCCCTGACCTGCTTTGTTGATTTTTTTTTCAGTAATCAATTTCTCACTTTTTGAAGTATTTATGATTTTGCAGGAATGGATACCTCACATGTCTTTAAGGAATTATTTCAAATATGGGTTGCAGGAGTAGCTCAACGGTGGAGCATTGCTAAGAGAGTCCAGCTGACCCGGGCAGTGGCATGGAGCCTCCAAAACAGATGGGAAAGGAGCTGAGCCCTCGAGTCACTCCCAGGCATCTGAGGAAGGCAGAAACTCCCTTTGGTAGCTCACCTGTGCCCTGCTGGCCTGACTGGGAACATGTAAAATGGGGCATCCAGCCAGGATCTTCAGCAATCACGGAGGCACAGAAACACAGAATGTGCAAGACCCTCACTTCCCCTGAACCTGCAGGGCCCCAGGGACAGCCTTCCACCCTCTAGGACACTTATGAGTGTCCTTTCCAACCCTGATGCTTCCCCAGATGGAGGCAGGCAGTGAAGGGGTGACAGGCAGGGAGAGTGGGGTCTGAATCATCACAATCTCTGCTGGACCCTGGAAAAATCGAAATGCAAGATTGAGTGCCAAAGTAATAAGCCATTTCCATGATTTTCCATTTATTAATTATTGCAGGTTAAGTCATTTTTGTGTATTTGTGATTGGGTTTGAATGGCAATTTCACAAAAAACAGCATTTGCAAGAACAAGGGAACCTCCAGAAGTTCCTACACCCTCGCCCTCCCTGTGCCAGAGTCTCGCCAGGCACAGGCCCTGCTCCTTCTGCAGTGCTCACGCTCACCTTGTGTGTTCATTCAGAAGGCGCCTGGACACCTGTGTGCCTGTCCTCCACATGCCAGGCCAGGCTGCTGCAGCTGACGGGGCCATTCATGGGATTGGCCTGAGCTGTGGCCGAGGCAGGCATGGTCCACAGCCCTCAGCTGCTCCCTGCTCTCCTGAGTCCTCAGCATCTTCCTCTCACCCACTCAGAATCTGCTGTGCTGGTGCCCAGAGCAGAAGCACATGTGGCAGCTGGGCCACCCAGGCAGGGGGTTTTTGTTCGGGGCTGCACCACTGTGGGAGGTTCATGTATCCTTTGATAGCAGTAATAGACTCCAGCATCCTCAGGCTCCACCCTGCTGATTTTCAGTGTGAACTCTGTCCCTGACCCACTGCCACTGAACCTGTCTGGGACCCCAGTGTAGCGGTTGGAAACCTGGTATATGAGGCCCTGTGGAGACTGGCCTGGCTTCTGTACAACCCAATTCAAATAGGTGTTTCCATTACTATGTAGGAGGCTCTGACTGGACCTGCAGGAGATGGAGGCTGGCTGTCCAGGGGTAACGGGCTGGAAGAGAGGAGTCTGGGTCAGCACCATATCCCCACTGGATCCTGAAATAATGACAGAAATGCAAGATTAGGTAAAAGCATTATGGGACATATTTGTATTTATCTTGTTTTATTTCCAAATGAATTGTATTTTAATTTTGATTTATACAACAAAAGTATTCAATTTTCACAAATGGACTCAAGTTTTGTAAGTTATAAGAGCCAGTCTGGAATTCACCTAGAGCACCCCCCTCTTCCCATATGAGAATCTTGATCTGAGTTCAGTCCTTTGCTCCTTCTGGAATCTTCTTTCTCGTATTTATCAACCTCACCTACCTCATCCTGGAGGACAGATCTACACACCTCTCATGTGGACAGAGCACACATGGGCAGAATGGGGCCACATGGCTCACTTCCCTCTCCAGTGTCCTTCCTCATCCCCTCTGTCCTCACCAGGGATCCAGAGCACCAGCAGCCCCAGGAGCTGAGCAGGGAGCCTCATTCTGAGAAGGTGAGCTGAGGGGTCCTGGTGAGTCAAGGCCAAGGTAGAGCTGAGCTTTTATCTGAGCCTTGCAGGAAGGTCCTCCCCAGGGAGCAGCATGCAAATGCCCTGGTGGGTGCTGGGGTGGAAAGTGTGAGGGAGGGTGGGGTCTGTCTTATGAGCCCCCGGACATCAAATGTCTTCATAGGAGAAAATACAGTAGAGGAACAGCCCAGACTGCCTGTGGCATGGGCAGGAGGCTCCGATATGAAAGCTTGACTCTCTGGGGGTCGTGGTGCCCAGGGCTTGCCAGCTTGACCTCATAGACATCAGGATATGCCGTTGGCCTGCAGGTCGGCCTCTGGGAGGGGAAGGGCCACCATGTTGGCGCCCTCCCAGCTAAGGAGATAGGTGACAAGTCCACCTCACAAGTGTCGGTCTTTGGATGTGCTTTGGGCCACAGCACGCAGTTGAGCGAGTTCTAGGGCTTCTGTGTCTGCTGTTACATGGAGAAATACAGGAATGTCAGGGACAGTGTTAGGTGTCATCTTCCTGGCTTTGTTAATGGAACAAGAGCACAAGTGTCAAAAGATGCTGGTGCCATGAGACACCTGTGTTTTAGCTGCAGTGTGAGCAGCCCTGCCCAAGTCCAGAGGACAAGGGCTATGTTCCCGTGATTCAGTCAGTGTGACAACCCCAGGAGCTAGGTCTGTACACTGGTGGACACCCTGTCCTAGTCATCTCCATGTGTGTGACTCTCAGAGTCATCCAAACACTTCCCAAGAGAAGAACCCCTGAGGCCACTGGCCAGAGTGGACAAGGGAGGGCTTTTTGCTCATTGATAATATAGAAATCCTTCTTCCCTCTGCTGTTCCATGGCAGGGACACTGAACAGCAGCAGCACCATGCAGAATTTAAGATAGATTCCCTGTGCTGGAACAGGGCCGAGTCCAGGCTCTTCGTATCTCAGGTGATTCCATCTGCGCTGACATTCTCCTGGGCTTTGCTCCGAGGGGTTACAGCAAGGTGGCTGGCTCCACTGCACAGGGACATGTTTCAGACTTCCTCCTCCCACGCTGAGAGACAGCCTGTGTCCTTTGGCCTCCAAGGCTGAGCTGCGTTTCCTTGCAGCCCAGGTCCTCTGACACTCCCTCTCTTCCGTGTGGAACTTGGTGTGTGGGCTGGGAGCAGCTACGGACCCTGCCACGGTTTCTCTTTAGTATAAAGAAACCCCTGTGGCTGTCCTGTCCTGAGTGAGCGGCTTCCCTCTGAGCGCTGTGAGGAGCAGGCGTGTTTCAGGTGCTCCAGGCTGCAGTCTTCGTATCCCTTTTCTGAATGAGCAGAAGTAAAGGAAATGAGTTGGAGCTCACTGGGCAGGAATAGGAGAAGCTCAGAATTTAAGGAGGCCCAGAGGGTAGGACACCTTGCTGGAGGGTGGGTTTGGCAGATTCACCCATCTTTCCTCTCCTTGCCCTATGGACTTTCTCGGGCCACGTACTCTGAGGCTCTCATGATGTGGCCCTGAGCCATCTCAGGTGCAGTTTAAATCTCTTTGTAAGAATTTCTTTTCATATTTTGTACTGGATTTTATTTTAAAGCTATTTTCTGGGTAAGTAGATTTCCCTTTGCCAGCATTGGACTTCACTGCCCTATTTAATGTTTCAAAGCTTCTCCTGGTGCCCTACAGTTCTCCATAATGGTTGGGTTCACTGGACACAATCTTACAGACATGAAATTTAATCTGCCCCACCTTCGTCCCTGGTGCCTCTTCTTTCCCTCTTTCTTCCCTTCCCCTCTTCCCTTCTCTTGTCTCCTTGTCTTCCTTCTGTTTATTTACTTCTTTTACAGAGGTGTGGTGTAGACATCTGTGGAGCCGGAGGTCACTGGGTATTTAGTAGCTGTGTCCATGCACATGGTGTAATGTGGTCAGATTCATTCCACATTTCCTTTCCTTTCCTGTTCCTCCACCCCTCCATCACTGTCTCCTTCTCCACTGTTCTTCCCTCTCTCCTCACGACATCTGACCCTCCCCTTTGGTCCTTCCTTTGCTCTTGCTTCTGCATAGGAGAGACAACATTCGACCCTTGACTTTCTGAGTCTGGCTTTATTTAACTTAACGTCTTCTCTACTTCTCTCCATTTACTATCAAATGTTATCATTTCATTCTTCTATATGGTCACAAGTTCAGCCTGGATTGTGTGTGTGTGTGTGTGTGTGTGTGTGTTTGTGGACAGGTCAGGAGAATACTTATGGGAGAAAACGGCAGAACCTGATCGCACAGCAGAGCATACCGAGAGCTGGCCATCCTCTCAGCCCTGAGCTACGTGGGATGATTGCTTCTTGTGTTTAGTTGTCTCATCACTTTGTTGAATGGAGCCGTCAGTGGGCAGCTGTCCTTGCTGAAGTTCAGGGTCTTCTTCCAGCTTGTGTCTGGCAGAGTCACCTCTCCACAGTTGTAGGGTGAG
Organism: Xerus rutilus; assembly: GCA_028644305.1. NCBI lineage: Eukaryota > Metazoa > Chordata > Mammalia > Rodentia > Sciuridae > Xerus > Xerus rutilus. Next base: position 1,656,738 of record CM053411.1, read on the forward strand.
GTCCCAATTTCCCTGTGGCCATTAGCACAGAGCTCCTGGAACCTTCCCTAATTGCTTGCAGTGTGGCTCCCGCCACCTCCAAGACCAGCATTAGAGCATCTCCCAGGATCCTGCCCCCTTGTGGTTTCTGTGGGCCTGCAGTTTGTACTTGGGCCTCCACTGTGTCTCCTGCTGACCTTCCCAGCCCAGCTTTGCCTTTGGGACAACATCTTCTTCACCTTGACCATAAGAGATCTCCTGAGTGACCATCTCCCTGAAGTCATCCCCAGGCACCTGAGGAGGGCAGAACCTCCTTTTTAGAAGCTCACCTGTACCCTGCTGGCCTGTTTGGGAACATGTGAGATGACCTGAGGGGCATCTAGCCAGGACCTTTAGGAATCATGGAGGCAGTAGACACCCAGAGTCTGCATGACACTGACTTCTCTTATACCTGCAGGGCCACAGGGACAACCTTCCACCCTCTAGGACACTTATGAGTAACTTTCTAACTCTGATTCTTCCCCAGACGGAGGCAGGCAGTGAAAGGGTGACAGGCAGGGAGAGTGGGGTCTGTATCATCACTGTATCCCTGCTGGATCCTGGAATAACAAGAGAAATGCAAGACTGAGTGCCAGCTTAATAAGACATTTGCATGATTTTTAAAAATAATTGTTGCAGGCTGATCATTTTTGTGTATTTATTAGGATCAAATCCGAATATCACAAAGAACAGCATTTGTAAGCACAAGGGGACCTCCAGAAGTTCCCTATACCCTCGCCCTCCCTGTGCCAGAGTCTCGCCAGGCACAGGCCCTGCTCCTTCTGCAGTGCTCACGCTCATCTTGTGGGTTCATTCAGAAGGCGCCTGGACACCTGTGTGCCTGTCCTCCACATGCCAGGCCAGGCTGCTGCAGCTGACAGGGCCATTCATGGGTTTGGCCTGAGCTGTGGCCGAGGCAGTCATGGTCGAGAGCCCTCAGCAGCACCCTGTCCCTGAGTCCCCAGCATCTTCCTCTCTCACACTCAGGATCTGCTGTGTGAAGAAGCAGATCCTGAGCAGAAGCACATGTGGCAGCTGGGCCACTCATGCAGGGACATTTTTAACAAAAATGATCCAAGGATATGGAGGTGGCCTGAAGTTTTAGCTTTTGGGAAGCGAGTGGCCACCCTGCTGGCTCCCTTCCAGCTGTGGAGAGAAGGTGACCAGTGCCACCGCACAGGTGTTGATCTTTGAATGTTTACCAGCCACTGTATGTGTTTGAGCCAGTCCAAGAGATTCTGGTGTGTGCTGTTACCTGGAGAAATACTAGAATGTCAGGAACAGTCTTAGACATCATCATTTCCTGACCTAGTGATTGAAATGAGAGCACAAGGGTCAAAACAAGTTGGTGGGAAAGGAAACCTGTGTTTCAGCTGGAGAGCCAGTAGCCCTGCCCAAGGCAAGAGGAGAAAGGACATGCCCACCTGATGCAGTGAGTGTGAAACTCCAAGGAGCTAGGTCTATTAACTAGTGGACAGCCTGGCCTAGTCAGTTTTGTGTGTGTGATCCATCAGAATTATCCAAACCTTTCCCAAGAGAAGAACCTCTTTAGGCCCCTGGACAGAGTGGACAAGGCAGAACTCTGTTAGTTTCTTTTCATTGATGATAGAGAATTCCTTCCTCCCTCTATTCTTCCATGCCAGAGACACTGGGCAGCAGACATCACACTGCAGAATTATAAGTAGATTCTATGTATTAGAACAGGATGGAGTCCATCCTCTCCAAGTCTCAAGTTCATTCCATCTGCACTGACATTCTCCTGGGCCTTGCTCCAAGGGGTCACTGGGAGAGGGTTCTGGGTCACTGCACAGGGACATATTTCAGACTTCCTCCTCCTAAGCTGGAGAGAGTGAGCCTGTGATATTCTGGTCTCCAAGGCTGAGCTGCTTTTCCCCACAGCCTAGGTCATCTGACACATGCTCTTCACAGTGTGGAACTTGGAGTGTGGGCCATGAGCAGCTAAGGACCTTATCATAGTTTCTCTTAATATGAATAAACCTCTGTGGCTGTGCTCCTGTCCTGAGTAAGCAGCTTCCCTCTGAACACTGAGAGGAGCAGGAGTGTTTGCACGGTGGCATTTCTGGATTCTTGAGACCTAGTTCTCCATCTGCCTGATCTGAAGGAGCAGAAGTAAACAAATTGAATGAGAATGAGTTGGAGCTGATTGGAAGAGGAAGAAAACAAAAACTTAGAGTGTTACAAGATTCAGAAGGCAGTACACTTGTTAGGAAGTGGGCAGGTGATCTTTTATATTCTTTCCCTGGGAAATGAGGAACTTCCTCCAGTCTTGGACTCTGTGGCTTATGTTGTAGTACTGAGCAGTCTTAGGTGCAGTGTCAATCTGATTATAAGAATTTATTTTAATATTTTTAACTGAAAAAAGTGTTGTCACTGTATTAGCTCTATGGGCAAAAAAATGGGATATCACATTGATTAAATGAAAAAATTAACACTTATTTGATTGTCAGTAATATTTCTGGTTTAATGCTAAAATTTCACAATAAGTTAAATAATTTGTTTTGGATATAAAATACCATGACGTATCAATAACATTTAGTTTATTAATGGGGCTTCATTTCTTTAGTTTCAAGTCCTGGCCCATCATGTCATTTTGTAATTTGTTTTTTCAATATGCTTTCACAGTTCCAAAACTGGCTTCTGCACGGAACTCTCCCCTCCATTACTTCTATTGTGTTCATTTCCTCTCAAGTGATCCTTCTGGTTTTAGAAGTAGGAACTCAGCCTCTGTGGTCTCTTGGGCCTTAGAGGACCATTTGTAAGGGTTCAAGAGAGCTTGGGGTGGCCATGCCTCCTCAGTGAGGCTGTAACTGAGGGCAGGTGGGGCCCTTCCCCTCTCCATCATGCACTTTGGAAGAGGGTCCTTGGCAGGGAGGGTGGCAGCCCCCTTCCCAGCGGAATCCTGTTCTCCGTCTCCATCCCCCTGTTTACTCAGAGCTGCAGTCCTAGCAGTCCTGGGAGGTGGTGCCCAGGGTCCCTGGCTCACAGTGACTCTAGCTGAGCAACCTCCAACCCCTGGCTTGAATGGGACCCTGCAGACTCCCCAGGGTGGGTTCTGGGCTGCCTTCTGGCTGTGGCTGCAGAGCCAGGTCCTGGAGCCCTGGTGTGGGTGGTGCTGCTCAGAGCCTCAGGGCCAAGGTGCCCTGCAGCTCAGGCCTGTCCTGGTCATGGTAATGGAAACTGGCCCCGAAATTGTCACTTCTATTTGTCTCCCTTCCATCTTTATCCTTTTCTCCATTTTCCTCTGTCCCTTTTCTCCTCATTTTTCTTTGTTTTGTTGCTGTTTTTCTAGCATTTTTATTATTTCTCAAGAATTTTTGATCTTAGTTTTCATTTTCAAAAAAATCAAGTTAATTTAGGTATATTTCCTGTCATTTCTGAACTATTATTTCATCCTATGTATATATAGCCTATCACTTTTGTAAAAGTCAAATTGAAATATATTTATTCCCATTTCTGTACTCTATCTCTCTTTCTATACACACACACACACACACATTCATATATATAGTATTTAAACTTATATAAATAGCTTATCATTGTTGTAAAATTCAACCTATAAATATAACTTTGATTTAAAACCAAGCTCTTCCTTTCATTCTCTACAAGTTTGTTGTGTTTGGCCTTCTTTGTTGAGTTCTGTGTTTTCTGTTCCCAGAACTACACTCTCTGGTATTTTTGTGTCTTGATTGACATTACATCGTTTACCCACCCACTGTCCAGGCTTTTGCTTCCCTATTTGCTGATGGCTTTGCAGAGGCCCCTGCAGCCCAGCCCAGCTGCAAGTATTTTGCACATGAGGACTTTGCCATGGGATCTGAGCTCATCTGACAAGCAGGCGGAGCGGAATGTTGTCCCAGACCCAGGTGTGCATGTTCCTGTGGCTGTAGCCTCTGTTGAGAGATTCAAGTGCTGCAATGCCTTCACATTAATACCTCTGCAGAGTTGACAATCTAATTTTAAGATATAGTGAGCCATAATGACTACTTCTAATATGAACCTAATTATGTGCTGACTTTCAATACTCATAGAAAGTGAATTTTAAATGAAATATTACATTGGGTCTGGAAAAAATTTAGGGGCATGTTTGAACGTGTGTGTGTCTGTGTGTTTGTGTGTGTGTGTGAGCACTGTCCATTCCTGACTGCAGGTTCCTGTGGGGACATCGTGATGACCTAGTCCTGGCACCCTGGCTGTGGCTGCTGTAGAGAGGGTCACCATCAGCTGCAAGTCCAGCCAGAGTCTGTTATCCAACTAGACGCATGACTTGGCCTGGCACCAGCAGAAGGCAGGACGGGCTCCCAGACTGCTCCTGTCCTGGGCATCCATGCAGGCAGCTGGGGCCCCTTTGAGGTTCCGGGGCGGTGGGTCAGGGACAGGTTTCACTCTCCCCATCAGCAGCCCCAGGCTGAGGTTGTGGCATAATGTTCCTGTGAGCAGCAGCACAGTGCTTCGGCCTCAGACACAGACCTCCACCAGGCTGCAGGTCAGGGAGACTTTGCTGGCCCGGCTGCTGCCTCCTCAGAGGGCCCTGAGCTTTCCTGCCACCTCTTCTCTCACTGATCACATGTTTTGATTGATTTATTCTAGGGTTTGCAGGGCTCAGGAAAAAAATCAGGAACTGGGTCTTTTCTGGGTATTGACTAATTTGTTTATCTGGAGGTTGTCATCAAGCACAAATGCTGGGGAGGTCTCCTGGAGACAGTATAGGCGGTTTCAGGACACAGGAATCTGCGTGTTTCCACAGACAGATCACATGACGGAGCCAACCATTAGTCTTCACCCTCATGGGTGACGTTCACACACCGAGGATGAATTCTCTGCTGTGCCTCCTCCAATCTGGAGCTTGCCCAGTTGGATTCCTTGTCCTCCTGGTCTCCTCTTGACCTTGAGCACCTTCACTTGGATCCTTCCTGTATTAGACACTCACCCAGCAGCTCAAACCATCTCACATAGAGATCCCTATATCTCTCTCTGTTCTGCCACCTCTCTTTGTCTCTGACTCTTTGTCTTTCTCTTCCTTCTTCCACAGACTCTGCCCTTCAGATGAGCCTTTCTGGTGAAGGTCACTCTAAGTGGTTCCTGCTCTGCCTCCTCCTCTGGCCCCTGTCCTCTTCTCCTCATTTCTGTCAGCCATTCGGAACATTTTATTTCCATAGTCTATTTCACAATTGCCTAACAATAAAAGCCTGGGCCAAAGCTGAATGGCCACTCCAGGTCAAGGCTTTTGGCCCCCTAGGGAGGAGTTTCTCATAGTCCACACATTCTCATTATCTCAGTTGTTGTATTAGTTAGGCTTCTCTAGAGGAGCAGAATCAACAGGAAGTATGATTTTAAAAAGAGGATTTATTAGAGTGTTTTACGGGACCAGGAGCTGGGTAGTCCCCAGTGGCCATCTGCAGGCCGGAGAGCTGGAGGAACCTGTAGCTGTGCAATCCAAGACGCTGAAGCCTCAGAACAAGAGGGATCAGTGGTGCTGCCCCATTTTGGGAATGAAGGCTTCTGAGACCTCCCTATAGAATCACTGGCAGAGTCCATGTTGGAAGAGAGAAGGAGCTAGAGTCTGATATCTTCAGGCAATCACAGAACCTGATTAAGAAGAATAAAGGGTTCAAGAACCCATTCAAGAAGAATCAAGCTTGCATCTCTTAATCCAATGGAGCTGACAATTCAAATTAACCATTACAGTTGTGCTCATTCTTCCACAGGCTAATCTCTAGCTCCTTAACTCTGACTAAACAGGTGATGGCAGATCTGATGACCTTTCCTATCCTGTGTCCACTTTCTATTCAGGTCCATCCCTGGGTGGTTGCCTTGATGTCATGATGGAAGGAGGCGCTGTTCACGTCCCCTCCACCTTGAGTGTTCAGACAGTGTTTGATCCATGTGCACCCGCAGGGCACCAGGGCACCCCCTTGAGAGCCTAGAGTGACCTTTCCAGGTCTGATGTTCCCAGATGGAGGAGGGTGTCCAGGTTGAGAGGCAGGGAGAGGGGAGTGTGCACCTCACCATGTCCCTGCTGGATCCTGGAATCATAAGAGAGAAGCACAAGACTGAGGTCAAGCACTAGCCACCATTTCCATGATTTTCCTTTATTAAAGATTACAGGCTACGTCATTTATGTGTGTCTGCCTGTTTCACAAAGAACAGCATTTGAAAGCACGTGGGGACCTCCAGACGTTCCCTGCACCTTCGCCCTCCCTGTGCCAGAGTCTCGCCAGGCACAGGCCCTGCTCCTTCTGCAGTGCTCACGCTCATCTTCTCTGTTCATTCAGAAGGCGCCTGGACACCTCTGTGCCTGTCCTCCACGTGCCAGGCCAGGCTGCTGCAGCTGACAGGGCCATTCATGGGTTTGGCCTGAGCTGTGGCCGAGGCAGTCATGGTCCACAGCCCTCAGCTGCAGCCTGCTCCCCAGACCAGCAGCACATGTGTCAGCTCAGCCACCCAGGCAGGGGGGTTTTTGTTCGGGGCTGCACCACTGTGGGAGGATATTGTATACCTTGCCAGCAGGAATAGACTCCAGCATCCTCAGCCTCCACCCTGCTGATTTTCAGTGTGAACTCTGTCCCTGACCCACTGCCACTGAACCTGTCTGGGACCCCAGTGTAGCGGTTGGAAACCTGGTATATGAGGCCCCTTGGAGACTGGCCTGGCTTCTGTACAACCCAGTACAAATAGGTGTTTCCATCACTATATAGGAGGCTCTGACTGGACCTGCAGGAGATGGAGGCTGGCTCTCCAGGGGTGACAGACAGGGAGAGAGGAGTCTGGGTCAGCACAACGTCCCCACTGGATCCTGAAATAATGACAGAAATATACAAGGTTATACATAAAACATTATGAGACATTTTGCATTTTTCCTTTTTTTTTTCTATTTCAGGCCTAATTATATTGTTATTTTGATTTATATACCAAACCAAGCAATTTTATTTAAGGACTCAAGTTTTGTAATTTACAAGAGACTCTCAAAAATTCACCCACAGCATCCTTCTCTTTGTATGTGGCAATCCTCAAGGAGCCCAGATTGTTACTCCTTCTAGAATAATCTTCCTCTTCCAGTCTCACCTGCCTCATCCTGGAGGACAAAACCTGCACGTCTCTCACGTGGACAGAGCACACCTGGGCAGAATGGGGGACACAGGGCTCACCTCCCTCCCCCTTCTCCCTCCTCATGCCCTCTGTCCTCACCAGGGATCCAGAGCAGCAGCAGCCCCAGGAGCTGAGCAGGGAGCCTCATCCTGAGAAGGTGAGCTGAGAAGTCCTGGTGAGTCAAGGCCAGGGTAGAGCTGAGCTTTTATCTGAGCCTTACAGGAAGGTCCTCCCCAGGGGGCAGCATGCAAATGCCCTGGTGGGTGCTGGGGTGGAGAGAGTGAGGGAGGGTGGGGCCTGCCTTTGAGCCCAGGGATCTCAAATGTCTTCTATATTTTGAGGAAGTAGAGTAGAGAGACACCCCAGGAGGCCTGTGTCCTGGGCAGGAAACCCATCGTGGAAGCTGGCTCTGTGGGACGTCATGGTGCCCAGGGCCTGCTCCACTAAGCATATGGAGTTGGCCTGTAGGTCAGCCTCAGGGAGGGGCATGGTCACCCTGCTGGCTCCCTCTCAGCTAAGGAGAGAAGGTCACAAGTGTGACTCTTTGAATACTCTTCCAGCCATAGCACACAGTTGAGCCACTGCTAGAGCTTCTGGTGTCTGGTGTTACCTGGAGAAATAGGAGAACATCAGGGAGAGTGTCAGATGTCGTCTCTTGCTGGCCTAGTGCAATAAAATAAGAGCACAAGGGTCAAAAGAAGCTGGTGGGGAAAGAAACCTGTGTTTCAGCTGGAGATCAGTCACCCTGCTCAGGCAAGTGGAAAAGGACATGTCCACCTGAGGCAGTGAGAGTGCAACTCCTGGGAGCTCGGTCTGCAAACTTGCGTGCATCCTGTCCTCGTCATCGCCACGTGAGCAGCACACCAGAGTCATCCGAACATTTCCCAAGAGAAGAACCCCTTGAGGGCCCTGCACATGGACAGAGTGGCAAAGGAGGTTTCTATGTTAGTACTTCCTCCTTCATGATAAGGAGTTCCTTCTTCCTTCTGTTGTTCCTTATCAGAACACTGGGCAGCAGCTTTCACGAGTCCTGGGTTTAGCAGGAGATTCCCCGAGCTAGGGCAGGACTGAATCAAGCCTCTCCCTGTCTCAGGGAGATTCCATCTGCACTGAAGTGCTCCTGGACCTTGCTTCAAGGGTCTCACTGTGCAAGGCATTGGGGTCACTGCACAGGGACATCGGTTTCAGCCTCTTCTTCCCTAGCTGGGAGAGCATGAGCCTGTGTAGTTCTGGCCAACAGGCTGACCTGTTTTTCCACTCAGCCCAGGTCCTCTAACACACTCTCTCCACAGTGTGGAACTCAGCCGGTGGGCCACGAGCAGCCCAAGACCCTGTCGTGGTTTCTCTTAGTACCAACAAACCTCTGTGGCTGTCCTGTGCTGAGGGGGCAGCTTCCCTCTGAACCCCGAGGAGCAGGCGTGTTTGTAGCTTCTCCAGCCCACACTCTTCATGATTTTAAGGCCTTTTCTGAATGAGCAGAAGCAAATGGCATGAAATGAGATGTGTGGGAGCTCTTTGAGCAGAAACAGGAGAAGCTCCGAATTTAAGAAGAAAGGTCCAGAGGGCAGGACACCCTGCTAAACGTCTCCTATCTTTGCCCCGTGACCTTCCTCAAGCCATGTACTGTGGCTCTGAGCCATCTCAGCTACAGTTTAAATCTGATTATAAGATGTTTTTGTGTTTATTACTTCATTTCTTTATGAAAGCTATTTTATAGAAAAGTAGATGTCCCATTTCTAACATTTTATTCAGTGCCCTCTTTAATTTTCAAAGTGCTTCTATTGGTGCATTAGTTTTACATAACAGTGGGGCTCACTTGGAATCCATCTTACATGGATGAAATTTAATTTCCTGCATTTTAGTCCCCAGAGACTCCATTTCCCTTTTTCCTCTCTTTCTATTCTTCTTCTTTCCTTGTATTCCTTCTATTTATTTATCTACTTCCTTTTTATTTTTTACTTGGTATCCGAGTAGCTGGATTTTACTGTGGTTATTTAGTGTCTGTATTCAAGCACATGGTGTAGTGTGGTCACATACATTCAACCTTTCCTCCCTTTCCAGTTCCCAGCCACCCCTCCCTCTCTGTCTCCCTCTCCACTGTTCTTCCCTCTCTCCTTAGGACCTCTGATCCCCCCCTCCTAGGGGCAGCAATAGAGCATCTCCCACATCCAATCTTCCATGGCATAAGATTGCCCTTCCTCTGCCTCTCTATTGAGATTTTAAGGCTTCTATGATGACATGGGGACAGTATGGTAATGTCTCTCTCTCTTAAAATCACTTATGTTGCTACAACTGAAAAATCTTTCACAACAAATTTTCTAAAACTCCTGTTTGGATACCTGGGAAATGGGTTGATACCAGGGCCAGGGTCCTTGGGCCAACCTCTTGGAACTTAGCACGTTCACATACTGCCATTGTTTATCACTTACCGTAATGGCTGGATCCCTGTTGGATATTAGGAAGTGGGTATGTTTGGAGAATCCAGTTCTTAATATGAACAGTTGATTCCACATAAGTAGAGGATAAAGATCTGAACCTGCAGTTGGCAAAGAGATGATGAGGGCATCTCCCATCTTCCTTGTGTGTCAGCTGCACAGGCACTAAATACGCATGAACCCATGAACTGCTTCTCTCCTTGACCCACAGGTGCTCACTGCCCTTTGAATAGGTCTCAAGCTCACTGGCAGAGCTCCATGGCCTCCCAGCCTCAGGCTCCTGGGTGCCTCCACACACTGAGTCTTTGTTTTCCCTCAAGAGCACCAACCCGTCCTTCTCTCAGCTCTGAACAAGGCTGGTGGGCAGCTTGGGAATGTCGGGGACAAGCCATGTAGTGGCCGTCCAGGCGCCAACTTTGGTGAATTCACCTGTGGATTCCCTCCTAGGACCTGCAGGCTCACAGCCCCTTGGTGCTATTTCAGAGCCCAGTGGATTCATCCTAATGCCACCTGCTGATGTCTTCATGGAAACCAGGCACCTAGCCTCCCTGAGAGACTAGGCTGGCTGGTGGCCTCCTCTGGCCCCCAGGTTTCTTCCCAGCGGGAGGAGGCATGGTATGGCGTGGTCGATGCAACACCCACCCAGAGAGGGTTAGAATCTTGACTCTGCATCTTAAGGACTGTGTGTGACATTGGGTTGGTCACTTCACTTTCCCCAAGCCTCACTTTCTCATCTGAAATATGGGAGTAATAACACTTCTCTTATAAAATTGTCTGGGGAGTAACTATGTGAAATATGTGACTTGGTACCTGGGCATATAGTACGATCTTAGTTATCACTGCTATTTTGGTTAGATCTAGTTTCCTGGGAAGCAAACACACAGAGAGGACATTGATGGCCAATGCATTCTTCATATCATTCTTTTTCACACAGTAACCAGAGTTATCTTAAAACAGCCAAGGAGTTGAACTTGATGGTGCAGGTGTGTGGACCCCATGATTCAGGTGTTGGGACAAAAGGATTGCAAGTTACAGGGCAGTCCGGGCAACTTATCCAGACCCACATCACAACAAAAACAAATTTATAAATAAATGTGTAAGTAAGAAAAGACAGGGAAGGGGTCTGTGTGGTGGAGGGTCCTAGGGTTGTTTCCCCAGCACTGCATACAAACAACCACCCACCTAACAAATTGCTCACTACCAATTCACACTCTCCCCTGGGTAAACTCTTTGAAGTTCGCTCACTGCCCTTAGAAGCTCATTGTCCTCATCCTAGGTTCTCATCTGTGTTTTCATTCCTTGGTCTGCTAGTTTCAAACCTCCTGGAGACATCGGTAACCTTCCGTTGCCTGGATCTGAGCCCACGGAGTCACAGGAGGATTGCGTGTCTGGTGCACAGGGCATTTTTTCCTAGGTTCAAACCCAGAGTTTCCCAGATGCTAATGAGGCCTCACCACTGACCTTAGCCTCAGAATTAGGATGTTGGTGACTCTGCAGATGACTTCCGTGGTCAGCCCTGACCCCTGCAGCTCTCTGGTGGCAGAGGTGTAGCAGGCCTCTTTCCTGCTTTTTTCCTGGGACTCCTGCCTGACTTTCCAGTGTGCTGAGTTCTTTCCTGTCTTAGGACCTCAGCCTCCTGTGAGCCTGGTGCTACCCCTCTACCCCCTCCATTCCCTGTGGCTCTTGCCCTTCTTAGAGCCCTGGAGTTCTTTCCTTAGGAGTTTGGTTGGAGGGTTTAAACCATGTGTCTCTGTCCTGGGGGAGCCAGGACTCTGCATCTTCCATGTGGAGGGCCCTCTTTCCAGAACAGTCTACTTTGCAGTGAAGAGGGGGGTCTCTGGTGTGTAAAAGTCACCAGTGTCCTTAGCACCCCTGGTACATGCTGCAGAGAAGGCTGAGACAGGAGGCATTTGCCTGGGGGGCATGTATAAAGAAGTCCACAATGTGGGTACTTTTAATGAATTTTATTTTAAATCAATATTAAAATGTCAAAATGTATGCAAAACTTCAATATGAAAAAAATTTAAAAAGCTAATGGATCAATGTTTTGAATAAAACATATCAATAAGGAACTGGTTTGCAATGTGGCAATTCCATACTTGAATGTTTCTTTAGTCTGTAAATTTTCCTGTTTTATGTGGTGCTGGCCACAAGTGGGTGGTTGGGGAGACGCAGGAGGGTTCCCTGCAGTATCATAAGCTTGTAGTTAAAATTCACCTCAGCAGCAGAGAGCAAGCTGCTGCAGTGCACAGAGCTACCTGTGTGTGGCGCTGTTTGCTGTGGGCTGTGAGGAGTGTGTGGCCCATGAGGGCAGAGCACTGGGAATCCCATAGGACGACCCAAGCCCATGTCTTGGCACACATGTTCCGTGTGTGTCCATTACCTACATGTAGAATGAAGACCAAGGACAGGTCAGGTGTCTGCCTCCTTATAGCTTAAAACCTTGAAATTAAAAAAAAATCCAGCATCTTGGCCTTGATCAAAGGAGGGCCTCAGAAAGAGGAAGGCTGCTGAGCCCCTTCCTGCAAGCATTCAGTGTGTGAGAGTGGCTGGCCGAGGGGGCACTGAGTCCTTCTCTTTCAAGGTCACCTTCAGATCCTCCAGCGGTGCAGGGAGCTCTTAAAAGGTGTCTGCACCGTGCCTGCCCCATGCTCAGGAGCTGGAGAGTGCACGGGACACTGGGTCATTTCCGTGGATGGAGCCATGGACTGTGGATGCTGTTGCAGACTCTGGTCTTGCTGCTAAAATGGTCTTGCCATCGGATGTGGTTTTCTTTATTGCTTTTCTGCAGTTCGGGTGGGTGAAGGTTTAGCACACCAGGTGGTGTGGCGTGGGCACCATGAAGCCACAGAACCTCGTGAAGCATCATTTTGGAGGGACCTTTCACTTGAATGTCTCATGGAAACATTGTCATGTTTAAGTTCCAGAATACATATGGGATAAAAGCACAAGTTGAGTTATTTGCTATGAGAAAGAGACACAATTCACAAGCTAAGTTTCAAAATGCTCCAGTAGAGAACAGTGGGGGAGGAAGAAATTTATTCACTTCACACCGAGCTCGGATGAATAAATAAGAAGCTTGGTCTTAAAGTACCTAAAGAAATACATTCATAGTGTTTATAATAGTTCCTGTTGGCTTTCTTATCCTGCTGTTTTGCAGGACTCTAGACTGGAGAAGGAGGACGGACACAACATGAGCAGTTGACACCTGTTTTTGGCCTCAGCTCTGCCTGAACTCAGTGAGTGACCTGGCAAGACATTCCTGCTCTGGGCTTTTACCTGAATCCCAGGAATGACACCTGGTTTCTGAGCTTCTCTCAGTTTGAGTGTCTGCATCATGAGGTGGACAGGTGGGTGAGCTATCTTCTTGGAGCTATAGAACCTCAGTGTGGAGAGCTGTAGAACCTTAGTCCTCCTGTGGACATACACCTGGTTCACCTCCAGGTTCCTCTCACCTAATTATGTTTTAGAATATGCCACTTCTTTCCCACAGAGGGCGACGTGAACCTGTAAATAACTCACCATAGCCTCAGCCCTGGAAAGACTGTTCTGTTTGTCAAGCATAAATTAAATTTAAATTTGTTTTTGGTACTGGGGATTGAACTCAGGGGCACTCGACCACTGAGCCACGTCCCCAGCCCTATTTTGTGTTTTATGTAGAGACAGGGTCTCACTGAGTTGCTTAGCGCCTCGCCGTTGCTGAGGCTGGCTTTGAACTCGCGATTCTCCTGTCTCTGGCTCCCCAAGTGCTGGGATTACAGGAGTACTCTACTGCGCCCAGCTAATTTTACATTTTTAACTGGTAAACTGGCAAAATTATAGGATTTGAGAAAGACACCGTGGTCTCTTACTTCTGTCACTCAGGTTTTCTTCTGTGCATTCATAGTACTCTCACAGGGTAAATGTCACCACTGTCCCACATGTCACAGCTGGCACCCCAGAATCTTGCTGAGGCTGTGTCCTCCAGGCCAGGCAGGGGCTGCTCCACACAGTCATTTGGGGATCCAGGCTGGGGAGGCTCCGGCCCCTTGTGTTTGCACCTTGTGGATCCCGTGTCCTCTTGCTGCTGCAGGAAAGGAGCCCAGGAACCTGAGTGATTTATTGAATGCTATTTTAAGAAAACTCTTTCCTTAAAAAGCAAATAAAACCACTGTTTAACAAGTCAAACAGTAGAAGAGATAAAAAAAGAACAACTCTGTATTTTTCAGAAAATGCTCACATAAGCCAACCTCCTTTGAAGTGCTCCTGTGTGGGGCACAGCTGTATGTCTGTTAACCTCGTGAAGCGCTATTGCTTTAAACAGCCAATAGAAATTATAGTTTCCCCAATCCTTTTCTTTAGGGGTGGGTACTGGGGATTGAAATCAAGGGCACTCGACCACTGAGCCACATCCCCAGCCCTATTTTGTATTTTATTTAGAGTCAGGGTCTCACTGAGTTGCTTAGCACCTCACCATCATTGCCGAGGTTGGCTTTGAACTTGCGTTCCTCCTGCCTCAGCCTTTATTGATGATGAGATTACAGGTGCTCACCACCATGCCTGGCCTAGTTTTGCCAATACTTTGTTGAACTTCTTACTGTTTCTCTGCAGGCACTGTGTATTTCTGCGTGAAATATTGCCTTAGCCCAGCAGTTTAAACCATTAGAATTTTACTCTCCCCGCTCTTTCTCTGCGTGAGAGATCAGCAGTGGCTTCTCTGGGTGGTTCTGGCTTGAGGTTTGTCTTCAAGTGTGTGGGAAGTTAGCCAAAGCTGCAGCCATGGAAAGACGTCTCTGGTGGAGCTCCAGGGGCCTCCCCTTCATTGGCAAGTTAATGGTGCCATTGGCAAGGACCTGGGATTGTCAGTCTGTGCCCTGCCCTGGGCTGCCTGGGGGTCCTCACCAGCTGTCCTCTGGCTTCCTCTGGATTGAACAGTTCTCCTCCCAGAGTGGTCAGCAGGAGGAGTCTCAGTGTCCTGGCCTCTTGGGTCACTCACTGCCACTTGCTGGTACTGGACTGGTAACAGGCTATCCCTGTCCTGGTTGGAGGGGAGAGTGTGGAACAGCTGGAGGGGACACGGGTGGCTGGGCACTGGGGCCTCTTGGAGTCTCGGCCTGTTCCTGCCTCTCCCCCTGGAGGCCTCCTGCCTGGAGCGTCCTCTCAGCATTCTTGGCAGCGTGATTCTGCAGGGAAGAGTGTTCAGTTGGGCTGTTGCCAGGCATTTGACTGTCGCATGTTACACACTCCAGGGTGCCTTGTTATAATTCTGAGTACACAGTCGGCTATATATTAAACTCATTTAAATAAGAAAATAAAGTTTTGTCATTTCATCCTAGTTTTTTCCTCCTCCGTGCAATCGAGACCTGTCTCTGCTGCCACCTGCCTTTGCCTGGAGGGGTCATTGGGTATTTCCTGTCCTGTGCCAAGACCAGCGATGTGTTCTCCACATTCTGTGTGAAAGTTTCTACATTTTCCTTTCAAATACCAATTTCCTGGCTTCAAAATTTTAGGTGGAAAGTTAGTTTTTAGTACTTTGAAGATGTTGTTTCTGCTTCTCTCCCTCCACTGTCTGCCTGTCTTCCTTCCTTCCTTCCTTCCTTCCTTCCTTCCTTCCTTCCTTCCTTCTTCCCTTCCTCCCTTCCTTCCTCCCTCCCTCCCTTCTTTCCTCCCTCCCTTCCTCCCTCCCTTTCTCCATCACTCACTCTATTTCTTCCTTTCTTCTTTTCTTCCCTCTTTCCTTGTTTCTTCTTTTCTTCTTCCTCTTCTTCCTCCCATTTTCCTTCCTCTCTCTCTGCTCTCTTTCATATTCTTTGTTGTTTTCCAGCATGTTTTCTTATGTCACCAGGATTATTAATGTAAGGTAATTAGCTTGTCACTTCTTGGCTACTGAGTCCACTCTGAGTTATTTTTGAGGTGAAATAGAAGCTCTTCATTCATTCATCTGCCTGTTTACACTTTTACAGGCTAAGCTCAGAACCCACAGTCCAAGCAATTTGCTTGTCTATCTGCTGATGGCTTTGCCTGGCCCCTTCAGACCTTGCCCAGCTGCCCACATGAAGAAGGACTTTGTCATAAGACCTGAGCTGTGTCAGGCAGTCAAATGGCAGGATGGTGTGCCAGAGCCAGGTGTGCATGTCCTGTGGCTCAGGGCCTCAGGTGAGGAAGTTAAGTGCTTCATTGGCTTCATAATAATATCTTTGTAGACATGAAAAAGTAATTAAAAGATACATTGGGATAAAATGGTGATTTTCAATATTCACATTCCTAGAAAATGGATTATATATGATATTTCAAAGTACATATGATGAAGTATGAATGTATGTGTGTTTTTTCACAGTCCATTCCTGATCTTCCTGATTGCAGGTGCCTGTGGGAAATGGTGATGACCCAGTATCCAGGATCTATGGCTGCATCTGCAGGGGACGTGGTCACTATCACCTGCAAGTCCAGCCAGAGTCTCTTATCCGAGCAGAGGACTACTTGGCCAGGCCCCAGCAGAAGCCAGGACAGGCTCCGAGACTGCTCCTCTCCAGGGCTTCCATGTAGACAGCTGGGGTTCCATCGAGGTTCAGTGGCAGTGGATCAGGGACAGACTGGACTTTCCCCATCAGCAGCCTCCAGGCTGAGGACATGGCAGATTGTTCCTGTCAGCAGTACATGCTCCTGCCACGGAGCTTCGGCCTTAGACACAGACCTTCTCCCAGGCTGTGGACCAGGGAGTCTTTGCCCAGCTCCTTTCTCCTCATACAGCCCTGAGCTTTCATGCTTCCTTCCTACCCGAGAGGACACGACTTTTTATTCATTCCTTGGAGAATTCACAGGACCCTAGGGAATATTAAGTAAATAGGATTTTTCTAGATCCCAAGCTAATGAAAAATAAAATGACCCTGTGACCCAGAAATCACTCTGCTGGATATTTACTCAAGGGAGTGATGTCACCACCTAATAAAGATCACCACACTGCTAAGATCACTCTAAATTATTCACAGTGCCTATGAGGAGACAGTCAAAGCCTCCATTGTTGGGTGACTGGAAAAGATATAGGCTTTTCTTGGAGGCCAAAGACAAGAGAGAGAACAATCAGGAGGCCATTGCCAACACTGAGGCTGGGCATGGAGGTTCCCTTGGTGCAGGGTGACTGCAGTGGAGGGGCAGTGAGTTAGTGGCCCATTCTGGAGACAGAGGTTAACAACATGTTGCAGTTGGGTCAGGAGATGTGGGAGAAGGAGTCTGGAGATACCTCTGAGGTCTTACTATGAGAAACTAGAAGGGTAGAGTTGCCATTTGTGCTGATAGAGAAGACTGTGGGGCAAGTTACCTTGGGGAGCAGGGTGAGGAATGTGGCTCTGGACGTGTGGGGCTGGCCGTGGGCATCAGACTGGCAGTGTGGTTGTGAAGGAGCCCTTGGGTGTGTGAGGCTGGGATTCAGGGTGAGGTCTGCGCTGGGGACTGAGCTCTGGGAGCCACTGCAGTGAGGGCTGCACAGAGCAGAGGCCCAGGGCCTGAGTTCTGGGACAGGGTGGAGGAGGAGGAGCCAGGAAGTGACTGAGAGGGGCAGTGGGGGGAGCAGCAGGAGAGAGGGAGGTCTGGAGGCTCAGGAGAGGCCTGGAGGAGGAGGGTGTGGCTGAGGTGCTAAATGCCATTGGCAGGTCTAGTAGGATGAGGGCCGGGTGTGGCCCCTGGACTGGGCAATGTGGAGGTCTCAGGTGACCTTGAGCAGAAGCTTTAATGAGACTGTGGGGCAGCACCTTGAATGGGGAAGCCTGAAACAGGACTGAATAGGTGTTCTGAGCAGGGTGACCAGGGACAGCTGCTTCCATGATCTTCACAGTGAAGCTAGAGACAGGCCCTGGGGGAGGGAGGGGTCAGGGAGAGCTTTTCTCCTGCATAGAGCTCTTAGCAGAGTCTTGACTCCCATGTGTGAGGGTTCATCATCCCTGCTGGGTCTGGTTCTGGTTCTGATGCTGCTCAGTCTCTTCACACTGTTCCTTGGACTTCCATTGTACCTCACACTGTTTTCTTGAGAGTAGAAGGTAACCTACTGGTTCAGAGGTTCTGCTGGAAACAGGCCTTTGCTCCTGTGGAGGTAAAATGAGAAAATGCTCCCTAGTCCTGTGACTTGATCTCAGTCTTTCTCTGTGGTGCTGGGATGGAGCTCAGGCCTCCCACATGCTGGGCAGTGCTGTTCCTCTGAGCTCCACCCCAGCCCTGGCCTCAATCTTCTCCAGATCTTTTTGAAGATTAACAGAATGCTCTACCATATTTTAGAATTGGTGTTTTCCCTATCCTCTGCTGAATCGTGGGGCTGTTTTCTGAGCTCCTGGAGCTAGAACTCAGAGGAGTTTGGGCCTCCCTGATGATGGGGTCACCTGGGGTTTGCAACTCTCCTAGTTTCCAGGTTGAACCTCCAGCCACTCTTCAATTACAGTTCAGGTTTCCTGCCAATGTTTCTGTTTCTTAGGGGCTCTTGCTTGTGTGTGTCTCTTCTGGCGAGTGTGATTCTTTGCATCTGCCCTCTGCCTTCCCAGTCTTGGGCAGTGGCTGGCCCTGGGGTATCACCCACTACCCAGGAGGGTTCCAGAGGAGTTGGTGAGTTTCAGTTGGCTCAGCCTGTGCTGATGGTGGCTCTTCCTTGTGGGCTGGAATGCTCTGCTCTCTGCTGCCAGCATCTTGAAGTCCATCTGGGTCCATCTTGTTTCAGTATTTTAAGAGATTCCTGCTGCCCCGACCCATGTGCTCTCATGAGTTGTCCCTGTTTGTCTCTTGCCCGAGGTCCAGGCCAGTGTCCTCAGCTCTCAAAGTCAGCTTACACTCTTTCAGAAGTGTGCATTGTATAGCTAGCATGCAGTTTTGATTTCAATCATTTTTATATTTTTAAAATTTTACTTAAAAATATAGTGAAAGTGTGTGTAAAGCTGTGGATACATGCGGCATCTTCTTATTTATTGTTTCTATTTCCCCATCTGGGTTCTGGTCCATTTCACTGCTTTCTTTGATTTTTTTTGCATTGATCAATTTCTTAATTATTGCTTTTCCTCATGCTAACTTGTTAATGGTACATGCATTTGTTCTCTTGCATGGATCTTTACCACATGCTTCTTTAAAATATGTTACAAATTTGGGTTGCAGAGGTAGAGCACTGGTGGAGCATGGGGGAGAGAACCCAGCTGACCTGGGCAGTTTCATGGAGACTCCTAAACACAGGGGATGGGAGCTTAGTTCTCAGCACCAGCCTGGGATTTTCCCTGGACTTGTATGGTGGTCAGGGAGGGAGAATTCGGCAGGGTCAGCAAGCAGAGGAAATCTCCCCATGGACTCTCCCCAGGACCCTGGCTGTGTGTGGTTTCTGTGGCCCGTGTTATGTGCCTGGGCCTCCACTGCATCTCCTGTTGACCTTCCCAGCCTAGCCCAGACTTTTGGTGAACAGCATCTTCAGCTTGACCATAAGGACTCTCCTGAGTGACCATCTCCCTCAAGTCATCCTCAGGCATCTAAGGAGGGCATTAACCCCTGTGGAATCTCACCAGTGCCCTGCTGGCCTGACTGGGAACATGTGAGATGACGTGAGGGGCACCTAGCCAGGATGCTTAGAAATCATGGAGGCAGAAGAGTGTAAGAACTTGCATGAAGCCTCACTTCCTCTGCACCCACAGGACTCCATGGAACGAGTTCCACCCTCTAGCAGACTTAGAAGTGTCTTTTCCAGCTCTTATGCTTCCTAAGATGGAGGCGGGCCGTCGAGGGTGGACAGGCATGCTGACTGGGGATATACCATCACTGTATCCCTGGTAGATCTTGGAAGAGCAATGTAAGATAGAGTGCCACCTGAGCAAGACATATTTGTGATTTTCCTTTTGTTAGTTATTTCAGGCTAAATCATTCTTGAGCTTGTGATTAGGTTTGCATCCCAGTTTCCCAAAGAACAGCATTTGCGAGCACAAAGTCACCTCTAGAAGTTCCCTAAACCATCGCCCTCCCTGTGCCAGAGTCTCGCCCGGGGACAGGCCCTGCTCCTTCTGCAGTGCTCACGCTCACCTTGTCTGTTCATTCAGAAGGCGCCTGGACACCTGTGTGCCTGTCCTCCACATGCCAGGCCAGGCTGCTGCAGCTGACGGGGCCATTCATGGTTTTGGCCTGAGCTGTGGCTGAGGCAGTCATGGTCCACAGCCCTCAGCTGCACCCTGTTGCCCTGAGTGCTCAGCATCTTCCTCTCACCCACTCAGAATCTGCTGTGCTGATGTTCAGACCAGAAGCACATGTGGCAGCTGGGCCAGCCAGGCAGGGGGTTTTTGTTCGGGGCTGCACCACTGTGGGAGGAGCATATGTACTTTGCACACAGTAATATACTCCAGCATCCTCAGCCTCCACCCTGCTGATTTTCAGTGTGAACTCTGTCCCTGACCCACTGCCACTGAACCTGTCTGGGACCCAAGTGTACCGGTTGGAAACCTGGTATATTAGGCCTTGTGGAGACTGGCCTGGCTTCTGTACAACCCAGTGCAAATAGGTTTTTCCATCACTATGTAGGAGGCTCTGACTGGACCTGCAGGAGATGGAGGCTGGCTGTCTGGGGGTGATGGGCAGGGAGAGTGGAGTCTGGGTCAGCACACCATCCCCACTGAATCCTGAAATAATGACAGAGAAATGCAAGATTAGGTAGAAGCATTATGAGACATATTTGTATTTATATTTTCTTTATGTCCAAATGAATTACTTTTTGATTTATACAACAGAAGTATTTGATTTTTTTTAAAAGGACTCAAGCTTTGTAAGTTATAAAAGCCAGTCTGGAATTCACCTAGAGCATCCCCCTCTTCCCATATGAGGATCTTGATCAGAGTCCAGTCCTTTGCTCCTTCTGGAATCTTCTTTTTCATATTACTCAGCCTCACCTACCTCACCCTGGAGGACAGACCTGCGCATCTCTCATGTGGACAGAGCACACATGGGCAGAATGGAGGCCACAGGGCTCACCTGCCTCCCCCTTCTCCCTCCTCATCTCCTCTGTCCTCACCAGGGATCCAGAGCACCAGCAGCCCCAGGAGCTGAGCAGGGAGCCTCATTCTAAGAAGGTGAGCTGAGGAGTCCTGGTGAGTCAAGGCCAGGGTAGAGCTGAGCTTTTATCTGAGCCTTGCAGGAAGGGCCTCCCCAGGGAGCAGCATGCAAATGCCCTGGTGGGTTCTGGAGTGGAGAGAGTGAGGGAGGGTGGGGCCTGCTTTATGAGCCCAGGGACATAAAATGTCTTCTGTGTTTGAAGGAAATACAGAAAAGAAAAAGCCCAAGCTGCCTATGGCATGGGCAGGAGGCCTCATTATGTTAGCTTGGCTTTGGGTGAGGTCATGGTGCCCAGGGCCTGCCACCCTAAGGCAGCACAGGCCCAAGGGTATGGAGGTTGCCTAAAGGTGAACCTCTTTCTTTTAAAAGAGGTGCCTCCTCTTTTCCTCTTTCTTCCCTGCCCCCATTCCTCTTCCACTTCACTTCTTGTCTTTCTTTTCTTTGTTTATCTACTTCTTTTTATTTGTGTTTTATGGATACCTGTGGAGATAGAATCCGCTGTGGCTGTTTAGTATCTGTGTGCTTGCACATGGTGCAATATGGTCAGATTAACTCCACATTTCCTCCCCGCCCCAGTTTACTCCCACCCCTCCATCTCTGTGTCTTTCTCCAGTGTTCTTCCCTCTGTCCTGTGCCATCTGGTCCTCCTCTTTGCCCTTCCTTTGCTCTAGCTTCTGCACAGAAGATATGACGCTACCCTTGACTTTCTGAGTCTGGCTAATTTAACTTAGCATGATGTTCTCCACTTCATGTGGACAAGATTCTAATTTATTGGCCCAAAGATCCTGACCCTGATATCAACACTTTCCCCAGGTATTCAAACAGGAAATATAGAAAAACTTCTTATAAAGAATTTTGGGAGATTTAAACAAATAAGTTGACTTTAAGACAGGGAGAGACTACCACAGTGCCCCTGAATTCATCAGGGAACCCTTCACATCAACACTTTCCAGAAGACATGACAGTACCCTTGACTTTCTGAGTCTGGCTAATTTAACTTAACATGATGTTCTCCACTTCCATCCATGTACTAGCAAATGCCATCATTTCCTTCTTCTTTCTGGCCACAGGTTCAGCCTGGATTGCATGGGTGTGGACAGGTATGGAGAATCTCTGGCAGAAACAGAACCAGACGACACTGCAGAGCATGCAGAGAGCTGAGGGTCCCCTGAGGTATGAGCCACATGGGATGATTGCTTCTTGTGTTTAGTTTTCTGATCCTCCTGTTGAGATGTGGCAGCTTGATATTTCTCCTAGTTTTTTTTTTTTTTCTGAGCAAAAACTTTCCACCTTTTAATCAGTGTATTTCTTCACAGGCATGCAACTCAGGAGTCCAGGCTGTGTTCTCAGCTCAGCCATAAAGGACTGACATGGAGCAGTCAATGGGCAGGTCTTCTTGCTGAAGTTCAGGGGCTTCAGTAGCTCAATGGCCTTGGTAGAGTAATCTTTCCACAGTTGAAGGGTGAAGTCCCAATTTCCCTTGTGGCCATCAGCACGGAGCTCCTGGAACCTGCCCTCATTGCTTGCAATGTGGCTCCCACCACCTCCAAGACCGGCATTGGAGAATATCCCCCCATCCAGTCTTCCATGGCATGAGATTTCATTCTTCTGCCTCTATGTGCAGATGTGAAGGGTTCCCTGATAAATTTTGGGCACTGTGGTAGTCTCCCCCTGTCTTAAAGTCAACTTATTTGTTTAAATCTCCCAAAATTCTTTATAAGAAGATTTTCTGTATTTCCTGTTTGAATACCTGGGGAAAGTGTTGATACCAGGGCCAGGATCTTTGGGCCAATACATTAGAATCTTGTCCACATGTTGGTTGTCACTAATCATATTGACTGAGTCCCTGTTGGATATTTGGATATGGGTATTGTTTGGAAGATCTAGTTTTTAATATCATCAGTTGATGCCAGAAAAGGAGAGGATAAAAGGCTTACCCTGCAGTTGGCACAGAAATGACAATGGCTTCCCCCATCTTCCTTGTGCATCAGCTGCACCAGGCACTGAATACTCAGTGAACATGTAAAGTACTTCTTTCCTTAACCCACAGGTGCTCACTGCCCTTAACATAGGCCTCAAGCTCACTGGCAGAGCTCCATGGCCTCCCAGCCTCAGGCCCGTGTCTGCCTCCACACACTGATTCTTTGTCTTCCTTCAACAGGACCAGCCCCTCCTTCTCCCAGCCCTGAGCAAGGCAGGTGTGCACCTGGGAATGTGGGGACAAGCTATGCAGTGGCTGCCCAGGCATCAGCCTTGGTGAATTCACCTGTGGATCCCCACCTTAGACCTGCAGGCTCATGGCCCCTTGGTGCTCTTTCAGAGCCCAGTGGATTCATCGTGATGCCATCTGCGGATGTCTTCATGGGAAAAGAGACACCTAGCCTTCCTGAAGGCTGGCTGGTGGCCTCTTTAAGCCAGCATTATTCTTTCCAGCTCTAAGATGAGAATCTTGATTGAAATTAAGGACTGTGTGAGACATTGGGCTAGTCACTTCACTTTCCCCAAGCCTCAGTTTCTCATCTGAGACATGGGAGTAATAACATCTCTCTTAAATAGTTGCCTGAGGAGTAACTAAAATAGCATCTGTGAATTATCATGTAGCTTCGTACCTAGGCACGTACTATGATCTTAGTTATCACTCAGTTTTTTCTTAGATCCAGTTTCCTAGGAAACAAATGTACAGACAAATGGTTGATGGTCAATCGGGTTTCCACATTTTTCTTCTTCACACAGTAATGAGAGTCATCTTAAAACAACAAAACCCAGCTGAGTTTGGTAGTACAGGCCTGTGATCCCAGTGACTCAGGGTGCTGAGGCAGGAAGATTGCAAGTTAGAAGCTGACTTGGCAACTTAGCCAGACTGTTATCAGAATAAAAATAAATAAATAAATGTGTAAGTAATAAAAGACTGGGAAAAAATGCATTCAAATAAATTAATTTAAAAAAATTAAAGGTCTTTTCACAAAAACAAACAAACAAAAAAGACTGGGAAAATATGTGAGTGGACGAGTGTCCTGAGGTTTATTCCTCAGCACCTGAGAACCAACCAACCACACAACAACCCTCCAAATACCCAATCACACTCTCCTCCGTGGAAACCCTTTGAAGTTCTCTCACTGCCCTTAGAAGCTCACTGTCCTCATCTTTGGTTCTCCTCTATTTTTCTATCCTTTGTCTGTGGGTTTGGAACCTCATAGAGACACCTGTAAACTTTTGGTACCTGGATCTGAGCCCCCAGAGTCAGAGGAGGAAGGGCTGGTGGGTAGGCATGGCATATTTTTTTTCGATTTGAGGTTTTGGTTCAGACCCAGCATCTCCCAAATGCTACGCAGCCCTCACCACCGACCTCAGCCTCAGGACCTGGATGTTGGTGAGCTCTGCAGGTGGCTGCAGTGACCAGCCCCGACCCCTGCTGCTGCCTGGTGTGTTTCTAAGCAGGCTGCCTGTCCCTGGACCCTTCTGCCTGGCCTCTGTGTGACGTCGCAGTGTGTTTAGTTCTTTTCCCTCTTAGGACCTCAGCCGCCTCCTGTTGAGCCAGGTGACTCCTCCCTTCTCTCTGGGTTCTCTGTGGCTCTGGCCCTACTCAGAGCTCTGGAGGTCTTTGCTGAGAAATCTGCATTGGAGGGCTTCAACCATCAGTCTCTCCCTTGGGGGAGCCAGAAGCCCTGCCTCTTCCATGTGGAGGGCCCTGTTTCCAGGCCGGTCTCTTCTTCACTGAAGACGCAGGTCTCTGGCCTGTAAAAGTCGCCACTGTCCTTGGCATCTGTGGTACATACTACAGAGTAAGCTGAGGCCAGGGAAGCATTTGCTAAGGGGGCCAAGTTTAACGAGGTCCCATGTGGGTCTTTTCATGAATTTTATTTTAATGAAATATTAAAGAGTTAAAATTTATGTAAAAATACTGAAATATAAAGAAGTCAGAATTTTTAAAAAAATAACAAATCAATCTTGTGAAGAAAGACATATTCATAGAAACTGGTTTGTACTGTTCAAATCCAATATTTGGATTTTATTTAGAGTTACTTAGTGCCTTGCTTTTCCTGAGGCTGGCTCTGAACTTGAGATCCTCTGCCTCCGCCTACAGAGTTGCTGGGATTATACTCCTGCGCCATTGTGCCAGAATTTTCCCTTTTCTGTCATCAGGTGGCGGTCACAAGGATGGGGGTGTGGTGTGGGAAGATGTGGGAGGGGTTCCCAGCAGGTTTCTAGACTTTGTAGTTAGAGACCGCCTCAGCAGCAGACAGCACAGCGGCTGCAGTGCACAGAGCAACCTGAGTGTGGCGCTGTCTGCTGTGGGCTGTCAGGAGTGTGTCCTCCATGAGGCTAGGAATCCTGTAGGATGAACCAAGCCCATGTCGAGGCACACACATATTCTGTGCAAGCCTGCTTCCTGCATATGGGAGGAAAACAAAGGACAGGCGAGGGTTCTGGCTCTTCATAACTCAGTCCCCTGGGATATAAAAGCAGTTCAGCAACTTGGCTCCTGATCACAGGAGGGCCTCAGAAAGAGGAAGCATGCTGTGCGTGAAGGTGGCCAGCAGAGGGAGCACTGAGTCCTTCTGCTTCAAGGCCACCTTCAGGTATTCTAGCTGTGCAGGGAGCTCTGAATAGGTGTCTGCACCATGCTTGGCAGCTGGAAGGTGCAGGGCACACTGGGTCATTGCTCTGGATGGAACAGTGCACTCTGGACGATGTTGCAGACTCTGGTCTTTATGCTATGATTCCATTAGATGGTGTTTTCTCTTGCTCTTCTCAGGTTAGAGTGGGTAAAGCTGAAGCACACTAGGTAGTGTAAGCCGGGTGCTGTGAAACCACTTGACCTCATGGAGCATCTCTCTGGAGTGACCTCTTACTCGATGTCTCATGGAAGAAGTGTTATGTTTAAGTTCACACACACATACAGGATAAAAGGCACATGTTGAGTTATCTGCTATGAGAAAGAGACACAATTCCCAAGGTAAGCTTCAAACTTTTCCAATAGACAGCAATGGAGAGAGGAAGGTATTTATTCAGTTCACATCAAACTCAGATGAAGAAATGAGAAGCCCAGTCTTAAAGCATCTAAGGACATAACTTTATAGTATTTATAACTGTTTATGTTGGCCCTCTATTTTCTTGCTGTTTTTCTGGACTCTTGACTGGAGAAGGAGGATGGACACAATATTAGCCGTTGACACCTGGTTTGGGCCTCAGCTGTGCCTAAACTCGGTGAGTGACCTGGTTAGACATTTCTTCTCTGGCCACTTCCCTTGTTCCCAGGAGTGACAGCCGTTTCTGAGCTTCTCTCTGGGTATAAGTATCTGTGTCATGAGATGGACAGGTGGGTGAGCTGTCTTCTTGGAGCTGCAGAACATCAGTGTGGAGAGCAGAGGGCACAGGACCCTGTGGGCACAGAGGTGGTCACCTCCAGGTTCCTCTCACTTCATTCTGTGCTAGGGTTCTTGTGTGCACTTCTTGCCCACAGGAGGATGATGTGAACCTGCAGATAAATTCCTCTGAGCCTCAGCCCTGGAAAGGCTGATCTATTTTTCAAACATAAATTTAACTTTACATTTTTAGCTAGTAGGATGGCATCATTATAGAAAATGAATCAGACACCATGGTCTCCCACTGGTGTCACTCTGGTTTTCTTTTGTGCACTCATAGCACTCAGGCAGGGTGAGGACACTGCTGCCCACAGGTCACAGCTGACACCATAGTATCTTGCTCAGGCTGTGTTTTCCAGGGCCAGGCAGGGGATGCTCCACACAGTCACACATGGACCCAGGCTGAGGATGCTATGTACATTTGGGTTTGGAGCACATGGACTCTAGCTACTGCTGAGGGAGTAGAGAAGGAGGCCTAGAAAATGAGTGAGTTATTGAGTTATTGAATGATATTTTTCCCTGTTACAGAAAATTCATTTCTCAAAAAGAAAAAAGAAAAAAAAAAAGAAAAAGAAAAATCACTGCTTAACAAGTAAAACAGGTGAAGAGATAAATAAGAGCAATTCTGTATTTTGTATTAACTTATATGAGCTAATTCTGTAGGTGTATGATACTTCAGTGCTTATGTTAACCCAAGAAAACACTATTGCTTTATACAGCCAATGGAAATTTTAGTTTTCCAATACTTTGTTGAACTTCTTACTATTTCTCTGCATGCACTGTGTATTTTGGCCTAAAATATTGCCCAAACATATTTGGGCAATAAACTATTAGTTTATTAGCTTAAACTATTAGCATTTTATTCTCACCACTCTGTGAGTGAGGAATCAGTAATGGCTTCCCAGGTGGTTCTGGCTCAAGGTCTGTCTTCAGGTGTTGAGGGGATGTTAGCTACAGGGGCAGCCATGGGAAGACTTCCCTGGTGGATCTCCAGGGGCCTCTATGTAGGCAAGTTGATGCTGCCATAGGCAAGGGTCTGGGGTTCTCACTCTGGCCCTGCCTGGGCTGCCTGGGGGGTCCCCACCAGGTGTCCTCTGGCTCCCCTGGAGCAGTTCTCTTCTGAGAGTGGTCAGCAGGCAGGAGTCTCAGTGTCCTGGCCTCTGGAGTCACTCACTGCCAGTTTATGGTACTGGATTGGTAGCAGGCCAGTCCCGTCCTGTGTGAAGGGGAGTGTAGAAGAACTAGAGGGGACTCAGGAGGCAGGACACTGAGGCCTCTTGGAGGCTGTGCCTCTTCCTGACTCTCTCTCTGAAGGCCTCCTGCCTGGAGATCCTCTCAGCATTCTTGGCAGCGTGATTCTGCAGGAAATAGTGTTCAATGTGCTGTTGTCAGGCATTTGACTACTATTAGGTATGTTACAAACCTAATGAGCATTTTTATGATTTTGAGTACACAATTGATTAAATATTAAAGTCATTTAAATAAGAAAATAAAGTTTTGACAACCTTCACCCTGACCCCAGAGAGGAACCCCACTCTCACGGGGAGAGAAACCCAATGCCTGCATGGGGAGGAACCCCGTGCTGTGGCTCCCTATTCACCAACATGTGGATCCTCCCAAACTGCCTCCATTTTGGGACATTGCAGCCACCCTCATAGTCCTCCTGATGTGGTAATCTCAACCATGGGACATTGGACAGGGCCAGCAGGCAGCTGCCTATACAGCACTACACAACACACTGTGGCATCACCAAATAGGCCACCCAATGCCATCATGCAGCTCATCATTTTAGCCCCATCTCTGAAAGCGGTTGCCTCCCTCTTGAGATACCTCCATTGCCATCTTGGGTCATCTTCGCTGACACCTCTGCCATTATCTGCTGGGACAGCTTTTACCTTAGGACACTGACTGGGGCCTGGAAGCCAAATATCAAGGTATTCACAGGCTTGACTCTTTGGCTGCCACCAACTAAAAGCATGGATGCTTCCATCTAGGGACAAAAACCAGGATGTGGATTATTGTCAACAAGGTCCCTGTGGGCTGAGTTGCACCAGAGGTATCTTTAAGAGGTGTACTAACAGACAACATTGTGTTGCAGAGACAACAGATCTGCACATGCATGAGGTTTCCTCTCTTTTTTCAGCTGCTAAAAGCCAACTTCTTCTGATTACCCACTCACTAGTCCTATAGTCTAATACTTCTATATTCTCACATCCTACCTCATAAAAAGCACAGCCTACCCCCCCCCCCCATCCACTAATGGCAGCAGTAAACCCTTATACAGCCTATAGGCTATATGGTAGAAGATAACTGAAATTATCATTTCTATTTATAGTGACAAAATTGTAATGTCAAAATAGAAAGTCATTGAATTATGGCTGAATGTTGGTTGCTTTGGGTGCTGTAAACATTGATCTCCCCCCTTAAAAGTGAGGTAGTTCTAACCTGCAGGGACACTGCAAGATTATAGGGTAGAAGCTGCAATATCTCAGATCTGCACTGCAGAGAGGAAGACACATAGACAACATAAAAACCAAGGGAGGAGAGTGCCCCAAACAAACCAAGGCACTACATTAGAATCCATTGGCAGCACAGTAGAAGAAATGACAGAGAAAGAATTCAGAATGTACATAATTAAAATGATCTTCAAATTAAAGAATGACATTAGTGAGCAAATACAGGCAACAATTGATCACACCAACAAAGAGATAAAAGAGTAAACACAGGTTGCAAAAGATTACTTTAAGAGATAGAGATTCTGAAAAACAACAAACAGAAATCCTTGAAATGAAGGAAACAATAAGTTAAATAAAAAATTCAATAAAAAGCATCAACAACAGACTAGATCACTTGGAAGACAGAACCTCAGACAATGAAGACAAAAATATACAATCTTGAAAATAAAGTTGACCACAAAGTGAAGATGGTAAGAAACCATAAACTTAACATCCAAATAGAGGATGATAATAAAAGACTAAACCTAATATTTATCAGGATAGTGGAAGTCACAGTGATTCCAACTAAAGAAATGCACAATTTCTTAATAAGATAATATCTGAAAATTTACCAACCATGAAGAACAAACTGGAAAATAAAATACAGGAGGCTTACAGGACACCAAATATACAAAATTACAACAGATTTACACCAAGACAAATTATAATAAAAATGCTAGCATACCTAATAAGGATAGAATTTTAAAGGCTGCAAGAGAGAGGAGTCAGACTACATATAGGGGAAGACCAATTTGGATCTCAGCAGATTTTTCTACTAAGACTCTCAAAGCCAGAATATCCCGGAACAACATATACCAAGCTCTGAACAAAAATGAATGCCAACCAAGAATCTTATACCAGCAAAATTAAGCTTCAAATTTGATGATGAAAAAAAACCTTCCATGATAAACACAAGTTAAAAGAATTTACATCAAGAAAGCCTAAACTAGAGAACATTCTTGGCAAAATATTCCATGAGGAGGAAATGAAAAACAACAATGAAAATCTGCAAAGGGAGGAACTACACTAAATAAAAGACCAATCAAAGAAGAAACCAATTCAAGTTAAAAACCAAAAATAAACCAAAATTACTGGGAATACCAATTTTGTCTCAATAATAACCCTGAATGTCAATGGCTTAAACTCATCAATTAAAAGACATAGACTGGCAGATTAAATTTTAAAAAAGATCCAACAACATGCTGCCTTAAAGAGACTCATCTCACAGAAAAAGACATCCACAGACTGAAGGTGAGAGGATGGAAAAAAATGTATCACTCACACGGACCACATAAACAAGCAGGGGATTTCGTCCTCATATCAGATAAAATGGACTTTAAACCAAAGTTAGTAAAAAGGGATAAAAAAGGTCATTTTTACTGCATAAGGGAATCATACAGCAACAAGA
This sequence comes from Xerus rutilus, assembly GCA_028644305.1. Taxonomy (NCBI): domain Eukaryota; kingdom Metazoa; phylum Chordata; class Mammalia; order Rodentia; family Sciuridae; genus Xerus; species Xerus rutilus. The sequence goes on from CM053411.1 coordinate 1,686,601, forward strand.
CATAGCAATCATAAATATCTATGCCCCAATGAAGTATCTATGTATATCAAACAAACCCTCTCAACTTCAAAAATCAAATAGACCACAACACAATAATTCTGGGTAAATTTAACACACCTCTCTCACCACTGGATACATCCTCCAAACAAAAACTAAATAAAAAAACTATAGAACTCAATAAAAATATAAAAATTTAGACTTAACAGACATATGTATAATATTCTATGCATCAACAAATTAATACACTTTTTTCTCAGAAACATATGGACCCTCCTCCAAAATAGACCACATGTTAAGTCACAAAGCAACTCTTAGCAAATACAAAAAAAAGAGATACTATCCTGCATTCTATCTGACCATAATAGAATAAAATAAGAAATCAATGATAAAATAATAAATAAAAGTTACTCTAATACCTGGAGACTAAATATGCTATTGAATGATGCATGGATAACAAAAGACATCAGGGAAGAGATAAAAAAAATTCTTAGAGGTAAATGAGAACTCTGATACAACATATCAAAATCTCTTATCTTAGTTCTGAAGGAAGAGGAAAGATATCTTAGCTCTGAGCTAAGAGGAAAGTTCTTTCATGAAGCTCATTCATTAAAAGAAAAAAAAGTCAACAAATGACCTGATGTTACATCTCAAAGCCCTAGAAAGAGAGGAACAAAGCAACACCGAAATAAGTAGAAGAGAGGAAATAATTAAAATTAAGGCTGAAATTAATGAAATTGAAACAAAATAATTCAAAACTTTGTTCAAAATTGACAAAAAGCTGGTTCTTTAAAAAAATAAATAAAATTGACAAATCCTTAGCCACCCAAATGAAAAGGAGAGAGAAAACTCAAATTACCAAAATTCATGATGAAAAAGAAAATATCATGACAGACAGTATTGAAATACAGAAAATAATTAAAAATTATTTTGAAAATTTATACTCTAGTAAAATAAAAACCTTGATGACATCACCAAATTTGTGGAGCCATATGACCTATCCAACCTGAACCAGGAGGGACATACACAACTTAAACAGATCAATTTCAAGCAAGAAAAGAGAAGACATCATCAAAATCCTACCACCTAAGAAAAGCTCAGGGCCAAATGGATTCTCAGCTGAGTTCTATAAGACTTGCAAGAATTAATATAAGAATTGGTATAAGAATTAATACCAATACTCCTCAAATTATTTCATTAAATAGAAATGAGGGAACCCTTCCATACCCATTCTATGAAGCCCGTGTCACCTTAATACCAAAACCAGACAGACACACCAAAAAAGAAAATTTCAGACCAATATCCCTGATAGACATAGATGCAAAAATTCTCAATAAATTGTGGCAATTCACATAAAAAAACATATCTCAAAAGTACTGCACCATGATCAAGTGGGGTTTATTCCAGGGATGCCAGGTTGATTTAACATATGAAAATCAATAAATGTAATCCATCACAAGAATAGACTTAAATTAAGAATCATATGATTATATCAATTGCTGCAGAGAAAGAATTTGACAAAATACAGCAAGCTTTCATGTTCAAACACTAGAAAAACTAGGGATAGGATGTTGAGGACCATAGCTCAACATTGTGAAAGCCATCTATGCAAAACTGAAGGCCAGCATCAGCCCAAATGGAGGAAAATTGGAAGCATTTCCTCTAAAAACTGGAACAATGTCCTCTTTCACCACTTCCATTCAACATAGTCTTTGAAACTCTAGCCAGAGAAAGATGAGAAGAAATAAATGAGATACAAATAGGAAAAGAAGAACTCAAACTATCATTATTTGCTGAAAACATAATACTATGTTTAGAGGATCCAAAAAATTCCACCAAAAACTTTTAGAATTAATAAATCAATTCAGCAAAGGAGAAAGATATAAAATCAATACCCATAAATCATATGCATTTCTGTATATCAGTGATAAATCCTCTGAAAAAGAAATTAGAAAAACTACCCCATTCACATTAGCCTCAAAAAAAAAAAAAAAAAAAACCACAAAAAAACAAAAAAAACAAAAACTTGAGAATCAATTTAACAAGAAAGGTAAAAGACCTCTACAGTGAAAACTACAGAACACTAAAAAAAAAAAAAAAAAAAAAAAAATTGAAGAAGACCTTAGAAGATAGAAAGATCTCTCATGCTTTTGGATAGGCAGAATCAATATCATCAAAATGGCCATCCTACCCAAAGCACTATACAGATTCAATGTGATTCCAATTAAAATCCCAATGCCATTTCTTATACAAATAGAAAAAATGATCTTAAAATGTATTTTAATAAATAAGAGATCCAGAATAGCCAAAGCAATCCTTAGCAAAAAGAGTGAAGCAGGAGGCATCACAATACCAGACCTTAAACTATACTACAAAGCTATGGTAACAAGAATGGCATGGTATTGGCACCAAAATAGACATAAAGACCAATGGTACAGAGACAGAGAAAAACCCATACAAGTACAGTTATCTCAGTAGACAAAGATATCAAAAACACATATTGGATAAAACATAGCCTCTTCAACAAATGATGCTGGGAAAACTGGAAATCCATATGCAGCAAAATGAAACTAAACCCCTAGCTCTCACCATGTTCAAAACTCAACTCAAAGTTGATCAAGGACCTAGGAATTAGACCGGAGAACTTGCACCTAATAGAAGAAAAAGCAGGCCCAAATCTTCATCATGTCAGATTAGGCTCAGACTTCCTTAGCAAGACTCCTAAAGTGCAAGAAATAAAAGCAAGAATCAACAAATGGGATAGATTCAAACTAAAAAGCTTCTTCTCAGCAAAAGAAACAATGAGGTGAAGAGAGAGCCTACATTTTGTTAGCAAAATTTTGCCACACAGATATCAGAGAGAGAACTGATCTCCAGGATATATAAAGGATTCAAAAAACAATACCAAACAACAACAAAAACCAAAACAAACCAATCAATAAATGGGCTAAGGGGCTGAACAGACACTTCTCACAAGAAGAAATACAATTGATCAATAAATATATGAAAAAATGTTCAACATTTCCAGTAATTAGAGAAATGCAAATCAAAACTACTTTAAGATTTCATCTCACACCAGTCAGAATGGCTGTTATCAAGAACATAAGCAACAATAAGTGTTGGCAAGGGGGTTGGGGAAAAGGCACACTCCTGCATTGCTGGTGGGATTGCAAATCAGTGCAACCAATCTGGAAAGCAGTGTGGAGATTCCTTAGAAAACTTGGAATGGAACCACCCTTTGACCCAGCTGTTCCACATCTTAGTCTATACACTAAAGACTTAAAAACAGCACACTACAGTAACACAGCCACTTCAATATTTATAGCAGTACAATTCACAAGTGCTAAACTGTGGAAGCAATCTAGATGCCTTTCAATGGATGAATGGATTAAAAAAAACTATGGTGTATATACACAATGGAATATTACTCAGCATTAAAAGAGAATGAAATTATGGCATTTGCAGGTAAATGGATGGAGTTGGAGAACATCATGATAAGCAAAGTAAACCAATGAAAAAATCCAAAGGCCAAATGTTCTCTCTGATAAGTGGATACTAATCCACATTGGGGGGAGGGCATGGGAAAAATGGAGGAACTTTGGGCAAAGAGGAAGGAGGGATGGGGAGGGGGCACAGGGGCAGGAAAGATGGTGGAATGAGATGGACATCCTTACCTTAGGTACATGCATGATTGCGTGTATGGTGTGATGCTGCATCAGGTACAACCAGAGAAATGAAGAGTCGCGCTGCATTTGTGTACAATGAATCAAAATGCATTCTGCTATCATATATACCTAATTAATATTAATTAATTAATTAAGAAAGAAAGAAAATACAGTTTTGTCAATTCATTTTTATTTTTCCATCCTCTGTGCAGTCAAGAGCTTCCTCTGCTGACAGCTGCCTTTGCCTGGAAGAGTTATGTGGGCATTTTCTGTCTTGTGCAAATTACAATTATGCATTCCTCTAGGTTCTATGTTAATAGGTTTCTACATTTTCCCTTTTAAATCTCAATTTTCTGGCTACAGAATTTCGGGTCAAAGGTCGTTTTTCAGTACTTTCAAGATACTGTTTCTGTATCTCTCTCTCCACTGCCGCCTCCTTCCTTTTCTCCCTCCCTTCTCTTCTCTCCCTCCCTCTCCCTCTCCTCTCTTTACAGGATGATTTATTATTTGAGCAGGATTATTAATCTAAGGTAATTAGCTTGACATTTTTTGGGTACTGAAAGCATTCCAAGGTATTTTTTAAGTACAATAAAAGCTCTTCTGTAAAGAAATCAAAGGAGACACAGAGGCAAATGCAGAGGTGAAAATGGCTGCTCATCTGAGCTGCTGGCTTTGTTTACACCAATAGGTTATATTAGGTCACAAAGTAAGATTTTTGTGTTTATGATTAGACGTGTGCTCCAATACAAGCCTGTATTGGTTATCTCAATAGTTCCTGGGATAACCTGCAGAATGTTCCAGCTGTGGGAAAAAAAGGCACCTGTTATTCCCTGAGAGTTTGCTTAGCAGAGGAAATGTGCTGTCTTGTATATTTCCACAGCCACAGCCCTTACACTCTTCATTAGTTAATCTTCCTGTTACAGTTTTAGAGGCTCCACTCAGAATTCATGCAATTTTCTTCCCTTTTGCTGATGACTTTGCATAGGCCCCTGCAGGCCCAGACCAGCTGCCCACATGTTATAAATAAGGACTTTGTAATAAGACATGAGCTGCATCAGACAGGCAGGGCAGAAGGATGATGTCCCCAACCCTAGAGTGCATGTTCCTGTGGCTCTGGGGCTCAGGTGAGAAATTTAAGTGCTTCGATGGCTTCATGATAATATATTTTTTAAGAATTTTTGTTTTAGTTGTAGATGGACACAATACCTTTATTTATTTATCTTTATGTGATGCTGAGGATCGAACCCAGTGCCTCACACGTGCTAGGCAAGTGCTGTACCACTGAGCCACAATCTCAGCCTGATTGTGATATCTTTGTAGAGTTGGAAAAGTAATAAAAAGATGTAATGGGAAATAATTTCCAATATGGGCCCAATTATGTGCTGACTCTCACACCCCTGGAAAATGGATTTTAAATGATATTTCAAAGAACATATGATAAAATGTGTGTGTGTGTGTATTTATTGTACATGGTCCTTTCCCAATTTTCCTGATTGCACATGCCTGTCGGGACATCCTGATGATCCAGTCTCTAGGCTCCCTGGCTGTGTCTGCAAGAGAGATGGTTACCATCAGCTGAAAGTCCAGCCAGAGTCTCTTATCCAGCCAGAAGAACTACTTAGCTTGGTATCAGCAGAAGCCAGGACAGGCTCCTAAGCTGCTCAGCTCCTTGACATCCACATGGGCAGCCAAGGTCCCATTGAGGTTCAGTGACAGCGGGTCAGGGACAGATTTTACTCTCACCATCAGCAGCCTCCAGTCTGAGGATGTGGCAGATTGTTCCTGTCAGCAGCAGCACAGTGCTCCTCCAAGAGAACCTCAGCCTCAGACACAGACCTCCTGCCAGACTGCAGGTCAGTGAGTCTTTGCCAAGCACGTTCCTCTTCATAGATCCCTGAACTTCCATGTCCCCTTCCTGGCTACAAGGTTACATCTTTCTGTTTCATTCCTTGCAGGGTTCTGACGGCTCAGGAGAATATTTTAAAAATTGGCCTTCTCTAGATCTAAAGCTAGTTAAAAATAGAATTACTCTGTGACCCTGCAATTCCTCTGCTGTGTATTTCCTCAGGAGATTTAGGTCTTCAACTGATAAAGATCACCACACTGCCATGATCACTGTAAACTTCTTCACAGTGTTTTTGCCTGTGAGGAGTGAGTCAAAGCCTTCGTTGGTGAGTAACAGGAGAAAGAAATAAGCTCTTTCTGCAGGGAAGGAACAGGAGAGAGAAAGGTTAGGAGGCCATTGCCAACATCCAGGCTGGGAATGAAGGTTTTCTTGGTCCATGATCATTAAAGTAGAGTGAGCAGCGAGTGGTTCATTTTGCAGATATAGGTTCACAGCATGCTTTGGTTATGTCAGAGGATGTGAAAGAAAGAGTCTCAAGATTACTCTGATATCTTTCTCTGAGAAACAGAAAGGTGGAGTTGCCATTTTTCCTGATAGGGAGGACTTTGGGAGGAGGACCTTGGGGAGCAAGATGAGAAATGTGACTCTCATAAATATCTATGCCCCAAACAATGGGGCTTCTACGTATATCAAACAAATCCTTCTCAAATACGAGAATCAGATAGACTACAACACAATAGTACTTGGTGACTTTAACACAGCTCTCTTACCATTTGACAGATCTTCCAAACAAAAACTAAATAAAGAAACCATAGAACTCAATAAAACTATCAATAATTTAGACTTAACAGACATGTATAGAGTGTTCCATCCATCAATGAGCAAATATAGTTATCTTATACTAGGCAAAAGAGTCAAACATGTACACTGGAGAAAAGATAGCCTTCTCAACAAATGGTGCTGGGAAAACTGGAAACCCATATGCAGCAAAATAAAACTAAACCCCTATCTCTCACCATGCACAAAATTCAACTCAAAGTGGATCAAGGACCTGGGAATCAGACCAGAGACCCAACGCCTAATAGAAGAAAAAAATAGGCCCAAATCTTCATCATGTTGGATTAGGACCTTACTTCCTTAACAAGACTTGTATAGCACAAGAAGTAAAATCAAGAATCAATAAATGGAATGGATTCAAACTAAAAAGCTTCTTCTCAGCAAAAGAAATAATCATTGAAGCGAACAGAGAGCCGACATCCTGGGAACAAATCTTTGACACACACACATCTGATAGAGCACTCATCTCCAGGATATATAAGGAACTCCAAAAACTTAACAACAAAAAAACAAATGACCCAATCAATAAATGGGCCAAGGAGCTGAACAGAAACTTCACAGAAGAAGAAATACAATTGATCAACAGACATATGAAAAAGTGTTCAACCTCTCTAGCAATTAGAGAAATGCAAATCAAAACTACCTTAAGATTTCATCTCATGCCAGTCAAAATGGCAGTTATCAAGAACACAAACAACAATAAGTGTTGGCGAGGTTGTGGGGGAAAAGGCACACTCATACATTGCTGGTGGGACTGCAAATTGGTACAACCAATCTGGAAAGCAGTATGGAGATTCCTTAGAAAACTTGGAATGGGACCACCATTTGAGCCTGCTATCCCACTCCTTGGTCTATATGCAGAAGACTTAAAAACAGCATACTACAGTGACACAGCCACTCCAATGTTTATAGCAGCTCAATTCACAGTAGCCAAACTGTGGAACCAACCTAGATGCCCTTCAATAGATGAATGGAGAGAAAAACTGTGCTATATATACAAATTGGAATATTTCTCAGAATAAAAGAGAATAAAATTATGGCATTTGGAGGTAAATGGATGGAATTGGAGAATATCATGCTAAGTGAAGTAAGCCAATCTCAAAAAACCAAATGCCAAATGTTCTCTTTGATAAGTGGATGCTGATCCATAATGTGGGGGAGGACACGGGAAGAATGGAGGAATTTGGTCACAGGGGTGGGAGGGGGAAGGGGGCAGGGGGACAGTAAAGATGGTGGAATATGATGGACATCATAGCCATAGCTTTATGTATGACCGCATGTATGTTGTGATTCTACATCACATACAACCTGAGAAATGAAAAGTTGTGCTGCATCTATGTACAATGAATCAAAATGTACTCTGCTATCATGTAAACCTAAATAGAATAAATAAATAAATTTAAAAATTTAAAAAAATTATATAAAATTTAATTTCTACAAACATAGTGCCTTGGGATTTCAATTGCATTCAACATAAGCCATATTATATGGAATCACTTTCATCTAAAATACATTTTATTTCCTTAGACAGAAGAAGGAGGATTTTGTCTTTTCAAATTCAAACCTTCATTTACGTTTCCACAGCATAATACTATATTAATACACTGTTATTAGAATAAAAACATAATAGATCAGTATTGTAAGTGGAGTGTATTGAAAGTAAGCCTTTCTATACATCCACATTACTTATTTGAAATTTTATTCAAGAAATGGTATTATAAACTAGAAATGATTACTCTCAGTTTTTAGTTTTCAACAATTTTCAATCTTGGTGGGATTGAAATAGGACAGAAGAGGCTAGGCACCCAAGAAATTTTCAGGAAGCAAGTTTACTGCCTGCAGGGTCAAGAGGGGGTCTTATATAAAAATTCTTCTTCTGAATAAAGATTTTGAAAATTCTTTAAACTTTACATCTGGTGGGAGGAGGCGCTTGGAGGTTTTCCATGACAAGAGCTTTTTGTTCCATTCTTTAGAACAGATAGAAGTTCCATAAGTTTTTTTTTTCTTTTTTCCTGCAAACTTGGCATTTACTGAAAGAAGAAACTGCAAACCACAATGCTCCCTGCAGAAGGTTTTGCTGATAAAAAGCTTTCTGACCAGCTAAGAAGAACTTCCATGCCAAATGGTGGGGGTTTCTGCTTATTTATGGTAATGGTCTTCTGGGTAGAGGTCTCTGGCCTGCTTCAGGTGATGTTCATTCATTGATTGATCTGCAACTAAATGTTTTGTGATAACAAAGCTGACATCTGCACATTTTAATATAATTAAAAACTAAAAGAAACTTCCACATTCAATTAGGATGTAGCAGGTCCTAACTCAGCCATTGCATCAAGTTCAGCAGAGAACAAAGAGCTCAGTCAGACTCATACTTATGGAGACCCAGGAGATATATGGATGAAGTAAAGATGAGAAGACCCAGAGGAGGAGCAGCCCTTTGTAGAAGAGCAGCTGCTATATTCTGGCAAAGTGAGCAAGCTTTGGCCTTCCCTGTGGTGATGGTAGTTCCATCTGGGCAACTAACAGAAGTGGAGAATCCACCTGACCCTGACTGTTGCAGATGCCTCCTTAATGGGTGAGACTGGAGCTGAGCCCTGGACACCAGGCTGGGTTCTCTGGACACAGGATATGCTCAGGGAGGGGAAAGGTCAGGAAGCAGGGGAAACCTGCCCTTCTCACGGGCTCTCCCAGGATCCTGCTTGCTTGTCATTTCTGTAGGCCCCTGGTTTGCCCCTGGGGTCCCACGGCATCTCCTGCTGACCTTCCCAGCTCAGCTCCACCTTTGGGTCAACATCAGCTTCTCCTTGACCACAAGACTGCTCCTGAGTGACCATCTCCTCGAGTCTCACAGGCATCTGGCCAGGGCAGAGCCCCCTTTTGGAAGCTCTCCTGTGCCCTTCTGGCCTGACTGGGAACATGTGAGATGACCTGAGGGGCATCCAGCCAGGATCTTTAGGAAACATGGAGGCAGTGGAGTCCCAGAGTCTGCATGACGCCCACATCTCCTGCACCTGAAGGGCCCCCAGGGCACAAGCTTCAGCCCTCTAGAAGAATTATGAGTGACTTTTATAACTCTGATCCTTCCCCAGATGGAGGCAGGCAGTTGAGGGGTGACAGGCAGGGAGAGTGGGGTCTGTATCATCACAGTATCCCTGCTGGATCCTGAAAAATAAGAGAAATGGAAGATTGAGTGCCAACTTAATAAGCCATTTCATGATTTTCCTTTATTAATTATTGCAGGTTAAGTAATTGTGTGTTTGTGATTAGGTTTGAATACCAATTTCACAAGAAACAGCATTTGCAAGCATGTGGGGACCTCTAGAAGTTTCCTCCACCATCGCCCTCCCTGTGCCAGAGTCTCGCCCAGGCACAGGCCCTGCTCCTTCTGCAGTGCTCACGCTCACCTTCTCTGTTCATTCAGAAGGCACCTGGACACCTCTGCGCTTGTCCTCCACATGCCAGGTCAGGCTGCTACAGCTGACAGGGCCATTCATGGGTTTGGCCTGAGCTGTGGCCGAGGCAGTCATGGTCCACAGCCTTCAGCAGCCCCCTGCTTCCCTGAGCTCTCAGCATCTTGTTCTCATAGGCTCAGAGGATCTGCTGTGCTGTGGCAGCTGGGCCACCCAGGCAGGGAGGTTTTTGTTCGGGGCTGCACCACTGTGGGAGGATCATGTGTAGCTTGGATGCAGTAATAGACTCCAGCATCCTCAGCCTCCACCCTGCTGATTTTCAGTGTGAAATCTGTCCCTGACCCACTGCCACTGAACCTGTCTGGGACCCCAGAGTCCCGGTTGGACACCCGGTATATGAGGCCCCTTGGAGACTGGCCTGGCTTCTGTACAACCCAGTGCAAATAGGTATTTCCATTACTGTGTAGGAGGCTCTGACTGGACCTGCAGGAGATGGAGGCTGGCTGTCCAGGTGTGACTGTCAGGGAAGGATTCTGTGTCAGTACAACATCCCCACAGGATCCTGAAAAAACACAGAAAAGCAAAGTTATGTGCAAGGATTATCATAGTTACTAAGTAGTATTTTTTTGTAAATTTTCATATAAATTATGTTTATGATTTTGATTTTTATAGCTAAATTATTCAATTTTTAAAAAGGACTCATGTTTTGTAAGCTATAACAACTGCTCCTGATTGAACTATACCATCTCCCTATTTGTATGTGAAAATCTTGATCAGACTCCAGTCGCACCTCCGGAATCTTCTCTCCTATTACTCAACCTCACCTACCTCATCCTGGAGGACAAGACCTGCACATCTCTCATGTGGACAGAGCACACATGGGCAGAATGGGGCCACAGGACTCACCTCCCTCCCCATTATCCTTCCTCATCCCCTCTGTCCTCACCAGGGATCCAGAGCACCAGCAGCCCCAGGAGCTGAGCAGGGAGCCTCATGCTGAGAAGGTGAGCTGAGGAGTCCTGGTGAGTCAAGGCCAGGGTAGGGCTGAGCTTTTATCTGAGCCTTGCAGGAAGGGCCTCCCCAGGGAGCGGCATGCAAATGCCCTGGTGGGTGCTGGGGTGGAAAGATCAAGGGAGAGTTGGCTGGCCTTGTGAGCCCAGGGACACCAGATGTCTTCTTTATTTGGAGGAAATACAATAGATTAATAGCCCAGGCTGCTGTGGTGTTGGCAGGAGGCCCCTTCCTGGAAGCCTGGCTCTGTGTGGGGTCATGGTGCCCAGGACCTGCCTCCCTGTGATTGAACAGAACCAAAGACAGGGCGGTGGCCAGCAGGTCAGTTCCTGGGAGGGGAACAACCCCCTGCTGGCTCCCTGTCCTCACAGGAGAGATGGTGACAAGTGCCACCTCACTAGCAGTGATCTTCTGAATTTCCTTTCAGGGGCAGCATGAAGGTGAGCCAGTTACAGAGCTTCTGGTGTCTGCTGTTCCCAGGAGAAACAGGAGAATGTCAGGAACCATGTGAGGCATGGCCTTTCCCTGGCCTCGTGAATGTAATAAGAGCACAAGGGTCAAAGAAGCTGATTGTGGGGGTCTAGCCTCTGCAGGGTGTCAGGTCCTGAGGTGGGATGAGTGGTGTTGGTGAAGGCAGCACCAATGAGACACAGAGACCAGGTTTGCTGCAGCTGTGTCTAAGTTCAGACCAGTGCTTTATTTATAGTGATTTATAGCCATTGATTAAAAGAAAAGAAAGGGGTTACAATTCATCATGAGGTATTCATAAACACAGAGTGGTCATCTATAATTGTCCCAGATAACTACATCAGCTTCAAAGAGTTTTAAAATCTTAACTAGAAACTGGAAGCATAAGGGTCCACATGTCCTGTTTTTAAGATTAATATCAAACTAGAGGTTACTAAACTTCCTATTGTGTCCCCAATAAACAGGGTGAGGTAAATAAAGATATATTCAACTATGAGGGTAGCATAAGGCGATAGATTAATAGACCATTGTGGTAACTATATCTAAGGGCATGGGGTGATATTCTAGCATAGCTGTTGGCGCACGTGTGGTTAATGGTTTCTGCTAGTATCTTATATTTTTAAGCTAGAATTGCCCAAAGCTGTAGGTTAAGTTAACTATTACATACATCATTAAAATACCATTCCCTGAACCTGCCCAGAGCCCTATTTTGTAGCAACCATTGTCTACATAATTTGAGTTCAGTTTCTCTGGGCAGGCACTGAGGCCTTTGTCTCTTAAGACTTTCCCATGTAAACAAGGAACTATAATTAACATGTTTTCCGTTAATCCAAACCATTCTTTCTCCATTAATGTAGGCTCCTGCATATGGCCGGGGAAGGTCCAGTCATAAGTTTAGATCTTGTTTATACCTGGGCACCTGTCATCTTCTGCCTTTACTCATGTCAAATATCACATAAGGACTGGATTCTACTATAGGGGGAACCCATTTGGTCAGGGCTTGTGTGAAGGCCTGACCAGCATTTGAGCTTTAGGCATAGGACTAGTTGGAGCCACAGTTTCCCATAGCTTACTTTATTGAAGTTGCCAAAGCAGCCTCCTGCAGCCAGGCCTGAGAGTACTTCCAAATGTAATCAGGGAAACTGTGGGCCCAGATGTTCTGGATATCATATCTAAAGTGAAACTATCATCAGGGGAATTTTTAGAATTACTTCCAAGAAACATCATATCAGTAGTACTATCCTGATGGGGATTTTCTTGTTTATTCTCCTGGGTGGTCAAATGCCTGTCCTTAATTACAAGAGACTTTAGGGGACCAGAGTTGACTGATCCTGTCTTTCCAGGAATTGGAATAGCGACACAAGCAAGCACAATTAATTCTGTCAAACTAAGAAGGGGCATCCAAACAAGAAATATACTGAGGAGTGCATCTCTTCACCCTGATCCCTTTGCAGATATTGGAACTTTGTCAAGCAGTGTCTTGAGGGTTTGGGGCTATGGCAGCTGAAGCAAAAAGAATCCTGTGTTTCACCTAGAGATCCAGTAGTCCTGCCCAAGGCCAGAGGAGGAGCAAGTCCACCTGAGGCACTGAGTGTGGAACTCCAGGGAGCTAGATCTGTAAACCTGAGGAGATCCTGTCCTAGTCATCTCCATGTGTGCGACACATCAGAGTCATCCAGAACCTTCCCACATGAATTGTCCCCTGAGGCTGCCGGGCAGCATGGACGAGGGAGCATTCTGTTGGTTTTTGCTCAATGATGAGAGAGAATGCATTTCTCCCTCTGCTGTTTTTTGTCAGAGTCACTGGGCTGCAGGTGTCACAGTCCTGGGTCTAACAGAAGCTCCCTGTGCTGGAAAGGGACGGCGTCCAGGCTGTGCCTGTCTCAGGTGATTCCAGCTGCACTCACATTCTCCTGGCCTTGCTTCGAGTGGGACACTGGGCAGAGGGGGCTGGTGCATTGCACAGGGACATTATTCTCAGCCTTCCTCCTCCCAAGCCTGGAGACACGGAGCCTGTGTTGTTTCCGCCAAGGAGGCTGAGCTGCTTTTCCAGAGAGCCTGACATCTGACACACCCTCCCCACAGTGGGACCTTGGTGTGTGGGACATGCAGCAGTTAAAGACCCTGCCATGGTTGATCTTAGTATAAATAAACCTCTGTGGCTGTGCTCCTGTGCTGATGGGCAGCGTCCCCTGAACACCATGAGGGGCACACGTGTTTGCATGGTGGGATTTCTGGATTTTTGAGACCAGGTTCTCCATCTGCCTTAGTGAATAAGCAGAGGTAATTAAATGAAATAAACTGAGTTGGAGCTCATTGGAGGAGGAAGAAAGAAAAAGTTTAGAATTTGACAAGTTCCAGAGGGTAGGACAATTTGGTAGGAAATGGATGGGGGAGATTTTCTGATTTTTAGTTTTCTTACCCTGGGAAATTAGGAAACTTCCTCATGCCTTGGACTGTGTGGCTGTCATGTTGCTGTACTGAGCATTCACAGGTAAAGTGTGAATCTGATTATGAACATTTATTTTAATGTTTTATAACTGAGAAGATGATACCACCATATTATCTCTATAGGATAAAAAATTTGGAGATCATATTGACTAATTGAAAAAAATGAAAAATTATTTTGTTTTCAAACACAGTTCTGATTCAAGGATAAAATATCATGGTAAATTAAATATTTTTCTTTGGTATGAAATATTCCCAGATGTCAATAATATTTAGTTATAAATGTGTTTTAATTGTTTTAGTTTTATGTCCTGGCTCATAATGTCATTTGATAATTTGTTTTTTCAATATGCTTTTACAATTTCAAATCTGATATCTGGCTGAGTTTTCCCCTCCATTATTTCTATTATTTTCATTCCCACTGAAGCGATCCTTCTGATTTTGGATTCAGGAACGTCTGACTCTGTGGTCTCTGGGTCTTACAAGGACCATTTGTGAGGATTCATGTGGATTTGAGGTGGCCGTGCCTCCTCAGAGGGCTCCACGTGGCTGCTCAGCAGTGAGGCTGTAACTGAGGGCAGGTGGGGCCCGTTCCCTCTCCAACATGCACTTTGGAAGAGCGTCCTTGGCAGGGAGGGTGGCAGCCCCCTTCCCAGGGGAATCCTGTTCTCCGTCTCCATCCCCTGTTTGCTCAGAGCTGCAGTCCTAGCAGACCTGGGAGGTGGTGCCCAGTGTCCCTGGCTCACACTGATTCTAGCTGAGAGCCCCAACCCCTGGCTTGAATGGGGCCCTGCAGACTCCCCAAGAGTGGGTTCTGGGCTGCCTCTGGCTGTGGCTGCAGAGCCGGGTCCTGGAGCCTGGTGTGGGCAATGGGGCTCAGAGCCTCAGGGCCAAGGAGCCCTGCAGCTCAGGCCTGTCCTGGTCATGGGTCATGGAAACTGGCCCCTGAGCTGTCACTTATTTATCTTCTTCTCTCCTTTACCCTTCCCTCCATCTCCCTTCTTTCTTCCCTCCTTTCACCTCCTCATTTTTTGGTTGGTTTTGATGCTTTTCTCCATGTTTTATTATTTCACCAGATTGTGGATCTGAGGTAACCAGCCTCTTGGTTCTGTAAAACTCACTGCATGGAAACACATTTTTGATTCAAAGCTAAACTCTTCCTTTAATTATCTGGCCCTTTGTTGTCTTTGATCACCTATGTTGAGTTCCATATTCTGAGGTCCCGGCACAACACTTTTGGTGTTTTGGTTCTTGATTGACACCAGATACTTCCCCAACCTGCAGTGCAGGCTATTTGCTTCCCTAGGAGCTGACTGCTGGCATGGTATCCCGCAGGCTCAGCCCAGCTGCCCACATCTTATGAAGGAGGACATGGTCATGAGACCCGAGCTGGGTCAGGTAGGCAGGGCAGCAAGATGGTGTCCCAGACCCAGGTGAGCATGTTCCTGTGTTTCTGGGCCTCAGGTGAGGAATTTAAAAGTGCCACCATGTCATCAGAAAATATATCTTGTAATAAATATTTTTTCAATTATTTATAATGTTATTGAAAAATCATGTCATGATTTCATGTGAAAGAATAACCTTTTATGAATCCAATTAAGTCATGACTTACCATTAGAGAGCACATTTTCAGTAGCCTATTATTTCATGTGTGATGGTGAGTACTTGTGTGTTTGTTATCCAGTCCTGATTTCAGATGTCTGTGGAGACATCTTGGTGACCCAGACCTCACTCTCCCTGGCTGTGTCTTCAGGGGAGAGGGTCACCATCAGCTGCAAGTCCAGCCAGAGATTTTTATGAGATTCTGATAATTAGGACTACTTGGCCTGGTATCCACAGAAGGAAGACAGGCTCCTAAGCTGCTCATCTACTGAGCATCCACACGAGCAGCTGGGGTCCCATCAAGGTTCATGTGCAGTGGGTCAGATTTTACTCTCTTTTACTTTCACCATCAGCAGCCTCAGGGCTGAGGATGTGGCATTTCCTGTCAGCATTGGATCGGTGCTCCACCCACTGTGCCTCAGCCTTGAGCACAAATTCCTTCTGGATGTCTGCCAATCAATGGATGAAGCAGTGGATGCCTCTCCCCACACAGCCCTGAGGCTGCCCACTTTTTCTCTCTGCCCAGGTGCCCTGTGTCCTGACTTAGTGTAAAGATTTGCCAGATGCAGACGAGATTATGGATCTCCTGTTTTCTTCCATTACCTGTGGAATCCATCACTCTGATGCAACATCTATTATTTAGAGAAAATGCCTTCCAAAGTTAACTTTGCTTATTCTTGTTTCTAATAAGTAATTAAATGCAGCTATATTAATTACTGCTATATTAAATACAGTTCTATCATTTCAATGTTATGAACGTGCCAACCAAGAGACTGAAAGAAAGGGAGGTGAACTCAAAGCGTATAACCAATAAGACCTAAAGACATGGTGTCTGCAAGAAACCCCACTTTAAACATAAGAAAAACATGTGTTAAAAGTAAATGGATGGGGCTCGGGCTGTAGCTCAGTGGTAGAGCGCTTGCCTAGCATGCATGAGGCACTAGGTTCGATCCTCAGCACCACATACAAACAATAAATGAATAAAATAGAGATCCTTCAACAACTAAAAAAAAATAAAAAAAGATGAAAAGTACATGAGCATTCATTATTAAAAAAAGTAAATGGAAGGATAAAATATGCTAATGCTAATCAAAAAGAAGTACAAGTAGCTCCACTGATTTTTAACAGAGCACATTGTGGAGCAAGGACATTTGTCAGGTCTCTAGAGGAGCACTGTGTGATGATGGTGACGTCCATTTCTCCAAGAAGATGCAACCCCCACTACATGCGTGCCTGGCAGCAGAGCACCAGCACACACGAGAGAGCTCATGGGGATGCAATGGGGAGCAGACCAACCCACCAGGGTCCCTGGAGCACAGCGCTGCTCTATGTAATAGTCCTCGACCAGAAAACCCCTGAGGGCAGAGTTGATGAGGCAGCTCTGTCAATCAACTAGGTGCAATGGGCACCATACATCGCCTGGTGTTCGATCTTGCCTGCTTTCTTCCTAAACTTTGGGACTCTTAGCATATATGATGATTCTTGTGAATTAAATTTTTTTTGCTATGATTCCATATTTCCCATGCTGATTTAGCAAGTGAAAAGATTATTTTTTCTTATGGTTTGGCTCCATTACTGGAACAACAAGTTTGGAAATAGTTCATTGATGCCTCTTGTTATTAGTAATCTCCCAAGCTTCAATTAGAAAATACTTTAATTTCAAGATTGCATTTATTTTTCTTACCCTTTGTCTAGTGTTTCAATAGTTTTTTTGAAATAATTCTGCTGGAAGTGAAGTGTCTGATGTTATTGTTAGTACTATGATAAATATGCTTAATAAGTGAAATATTGAATAATTTACTTCTGTGGCTTGAAAAGAGAATTGTAGAGCAGACAGTTTGATTATAATATTTTCCTTACCAAATTAATAAATCTATAATTATACACAATAATTTTATAATATTCCACTCACTGAATGAGAAGCTAGAATGGAAAATTTTAAAAATGCTTTATACATGTGAGTACATACATGATATATGTATAAAATGTGTACTTATACCTATACACATATGCACCAACACATGTACACAGAGTAATTGAATAACAACTTTTTTAAATGGTGTAGCTGAGAAAATACAAAATAACACATACTTCTTTCTCTGCTGTATAGTATTTCTTTTTATAAAAATTTGACCCTTTGAAGAAGTAAAAAATATCCTACTGCTTTAGTTAGCTTTTCACTGTTGTGACTGAAAGATCTGACAAGAATAATTTTAAGGAAGAAATGATTATTTTGGGGCTCACGATCTCAGAGGTCTCAGTGCATAGACAGCCTGCTCCACTCCTCAGGGCTTGAGGGGAGGCTGGACGATATGCGGGAGTGTGGTGGAGGGAAGGGACTCACATGGTGATCAGGAGGCACAGAGGCTCCACTCACCAGGTACAAAATGTACTCCCCAAGGCACGACCCCAAGACCACCTCCTCCAGCCACACCCTCCATCCCTTCAGTCACCACTCAGTTAATCCCATCAGAGGATTAAGTCACTGACTGGGTTTAGGCGCTAATGTCATTTCTAATGTCACAGCTCCCAGGTTTCTCACATGTAGAACTCACACCTGGAGAGTCTGCTGCATCGGCCCTTGGCAGTTGAATTAAACAGTCATCCTAATGTGTCTTGATCACAGCGGGAATTGGAGTGTGCATGTGTGCTTGTGTGTGTTTTGTGGGTACACATGCATTGGAGTGCGTGTGTGTGTGTTTGTGTGTGTTTTGCAGGTATGCATGCACTGGAATGTGTGTATGAGTGTGGCTGTGAGTGCTGTGTGGTTATGCCTGCATTGGAGTCTGCATGTGTGGGTTTGTGTGCTGTGTATGTATAGATGCATTGGAGTGTCCATGTGTGGTTGTGTGTGTTTTGAAGTTATGCATGCATTTGAGTATTAGTGTGTGTGGTTTTGTGTGCTTTGTGTGTTTGCATGCACTGGAGTGTGTGTTTGTGTGGCTGTGTGTGCTGAGAGGGTATGCATGCTTTGGAGTGTGCATGTGTGTTTCTGTGTGCTGTGTGGGTTTGCATGCATTAAAGTGTTGTGTGGCTGTGTGTGCCATGTGGGTATACATGCATTGGAGTGTGTGTGTGTGTGCTGTGTGTGTACGTATGTGGGGCACAGTTCTTGTCTGGGCTGCTCCTCCCTCTGAGTGAGGAGTGTCTGCTGTGTGTAAGCCACTTAGCCCTTTCTGAGCACGCTTGCTTTTGCCCTTGACTGTTGTATAGTTTGAGGATTCAACTCCACACTGAGATGACCCTGACTTTACTATGCCAGTATCTCCAGCAGGGGGAGCCAGTAACACAAATATTACTACACAGCTCTCACCATTAAGTTGGAAGGTGGCTTGAATATTTATTGAGCACATAAGTGCTTTCAATTATGCTGGAAGATCTCAATATTTCAAGCCTTCAATCCTCACCTATTCCTTTGGATTGAGTAGAAAACTGGCAAAATTGTGAACTTTACTAGTAGATTCTAATTAATAAAAATTGTTATGTGTAATAACTTTTGTTGTCCTGGCATGCTCAGTAGGACTGAAAGAAAATATTTACAAAGTTTATTCTGTACTTTAGGGAGGGGATAACACCCACTGCCTGACTTCCCTGTATGTACCGTACCGAAAGTTGTACATCACTGTTTTGATTGACATCTACTTTCTTTCTTTCTTTTTTTTTTTTTAAATATTTTTTAGTTGTAGATGGACACAATGTCTTTATTTTATTGCTTTGTATGTGGTGCTGAGGATCGAACCCAGGGCCTTACGCATGCGAGGCAAGCGCTCTACCGCTGAGCCACAATCCCAGCCCCGACATCTACTTTCTAATCATGAATACAGCTGTTTAATAAGGAGACTGGGGATGATGAGCCAGGGTGTGATCTTTCAGTCACTGACTCAACCAACGCTGATACCCAAGGCCTTCTCTAGTCATGTTGGTGTTATTGACAGGATTCCCTGTGATGGTTTGCCTGTATTTCTTCCTTGGTAAAACAATCTATGTAATGCAGTATATTCTGGATATATTGGTCTTCTGCTCTTTTTGAATTGTTGCACGTTATCTCAGTAATATCAACTGAAGTGTGTTATCATGCATTATTCTATTTTGCCAACACTTGAGCTCTCCTTGCCCTGAGTTAGAGTGCAGGAAGTAGGTTCTGTTACTATAACAAAATACATGAGATAATCAATTTACAAAGAGAGACTATTGACTTGGGCTCACAGGTTGGAGATTCCACTCTGTGGCAGGTGGCCCCACTGCGCCAGGCCTGTGGTGAGCAGCACAGCAATTGTGGGACACCAGCACTGCTCACTTCATCAGCAGGGGACAGAAGAGAGAGGAAGGCATCCACATCCCCCAGGCCTCCTCAAAGACATGTCCTACATGGCCTGAGGAGCTTTCACTCTTAAATTTTCCACAGCCTCCCAAAGAACCATCCTGAGGATGTGGCCTCTAACACATGGGCTTTGGGGACAGTTTAGATCTGAACTACCACAGGTCTGTGACTCGAGAGCAGAGCTGCCCTGAGCCCCCTGAGCCCTTGAGCTCTAGTGAACACTGTGTGGAAATCGGGAGCCAAGACCCCTCTCCCAGTCAAACAGCCTCAAGCAGAGCTGTGTCATCGTCCCCTGCATCTTACACAGCTTCCACCCACACACGCCCCGTCACTGTCCCCAGTGTGGATGCTGTAGAGATGGAGGAACTTAGAAAAGGCTTCAGCACCCCGCTGCCTGGAGTCTGTGTTCCAGGTTGGGACCCTGGGGGAACAGGGTGACTGCAGAGAGAGCAGGGAGGCACACCAGCCCAACCCCATGAGTCATAGCTAGCGAAGACAGTTTAAGGACACCGGTGCTCTGCCCGCAGCCCAGCTGGGACCATGAGCTGGGAGCTGACTGACAGGAATCCTGGATCTGGACCTGCTGCTGTTGGTCCTGGTGTAAGTATCCACTAGCTCCTTTGGTGTCTTTAAAGTTGGTGTTGAATTGCTATAGAGATCCTGCCTAAGATCTTGTTTACTGAATAAAGATCGTATCTTCTAGAATTAAAAAATATAGAGGTGAAGACTATATGACAATAAATTAACTACACCTTAACATCTAACAAAAGCTCTATTTTCCTGGGTGACAGTATTTTTTTTTCAAAATTCTATAATGGCTGATTTAAGTGTTTGTTCATGAGTGTATTAGATAAACTACCTTGCTGTTCTTTTATTTGTTTTCTTGTGTTCCTTTAAACTTTGAGAAGTGATTTCAAATTTAATTAATTCTATTTATTTCATAATCTAGAATGAATTTAATGTTAATTATATAACAATTTCAGGTGAATTTAAGGCAACATATCTTGCTGTGGGAGAAAATAGGTTTTATCAGCTGTAGCCTCAATGACAGTAAGAGTGAGTAACTGGAGTTTGAGGACTGACTACTTCCCCACGCTGACGGGACCCAGTGGAATGACTGCTGCCCATGGGGCTTCAGGTGAACACCGCCTTGGTGTCACCACTGACAGAGAGACCCACCTGTCCCCATCTGAGACAGTTGATTGATTAGTGTGGGTCCCCAGCCTTGCTCTGTGCTCGCTGCTCACACCTCACACCCTTTCCAGACCCTGATGACATCTATAGATTTGCCTTAAGGGTGTTTACTCAGTGTGGAGGACTTGCCCTCCCCATCAGAGAAAAGGCCACCCAATTTCTCTCTATCATGAAACCACTGCTTTAACTTTCTGACATTAATCATGAGATGAAATGCATTATCACTTGAGATGATGTGAAATTTTACTCTTAGGGATATAAAACATTTCTGAGATATCTCATGTTCCTGTGGTAGGTCAGCCATGGTACACTCCCCAGACATGGAGTCTCAGACAGACCAGGAGGCAGGGACTCAATGGAGCACATCACAAAATCCCCTGGGAAGTGCTTGAGCCACAGTTGGATATTTTTGCTGACCTCAAGCCCCATGGGCTAAGCAAGAGCAGGTGTCCCTTTCAGCAGCAGCACAAGCTTTCTTGAGCTGATTTGCATGTGGCATCACTAGACAAGGTCCAGGCTGCTCAGAGCATTTAAAGGCAGCTTGCCTGTGCCTGTGAGGAGCAGCCTCTGGTCCTGCTTGCAGAGATGGGGCAGCAGGGTCCCCTGCTATTGGTGCTGCTGCTCTGGGTGCCAGGTGAGGGATGGGGAGAAGCCCGGGCCATGGTCACTGTGGCAATACTGTTTCCTGTGTCTGTGCTCCTGGTCACTGAAATTAAAGCATGCCTTGTAGGCTTCAGGTTTTCCAGCCACATTTTGCTTTTAGTTAGGGTGATCCTGAGACTAGTTAGCAGTGTCCCCAACGCAATGGGCTAAACTCAACCTTCGGATGGTCTCAGGGCACTTTGATGGCTGATCATGCTTGTTTATCATTCCAGGATCCTCTGGTGACATTGTGGTAACCCAGTCTCCAGCCTCCTTGCCTGTGTCTCCAGGGGAGATGGCCATCATCTCCTGCAGGACCAGCCAGAGTGTCAGTGATATTTTTGGCATCGAGTCTATAAACTGGTATCAACAGAGGCCAGGACAATCCCCCAAACTCCTGATCTATGCAGCATCCACTCGAGCCTCTGGCATCCCTGACCGGTTCACTGGCAGTGGGTCTGGGACAGATTTCACCCTCACCATTCATCCCATGGAGGCTGAGGATGCGGGAATCTACTACTGTCAGCAGAGCAAAGAATTTCCTCCCACAGTGCTCCAGATCTGAACAAAAACCCCACCAGCTGCTCACTGAGCTCAGCCTCAGATGGTCTCTTCCCTGGGGACAGCTACCAGTGATCTGTGGCTTGTTTGGACAGAGGAGACCAAAGCATGAAACAGAAAATTCTTGTTTTAAAATGAAGAATACATTTTTTAAAATTATAATTATTAGTGTATATTAATTATGCAGAATATTGAGTTTCATTGTGACAGTTTCATAGAAGTATAAAACATTTTCATCAGATCCACCCTCCCTGTTTTTTTTCCACACTCTTCCATTACTATGGACCCTTCCCCTTCTCTAATAGTCCCCTTCTACTTTCATGCTGTTTTTTTTCTACAGATGCACATTTCTGTACTTCCATGTTTATAATCCTATCTTGCTACACATGAAATTTTATTGTTGCATTAATTTTATTTTCTGTCTCTTGTTCTTTCTTTCCTTCCTTCTTTCTTCCTATCTTTCTTTTTCTTTATTTTTTCTTTCAATTCTTCCCTCCATTTTTATCTTACAATACACATAGGAGAGAAAACATGTGATGTGTGTCTTTCTGAATCTGGTCTATTTCAACTATTGTTATGGTCTCCAGTTCTATCCATCTCCCAGTAATCCCTGGTTTCATTATTTTTTTGGTAGATCTGATAAACTATAAACTATTCAATAAATAAAAGTGCTCAATATATAAAATTGTATAAATTGTTTTATATAAAAAAATTAAAAACAGTCTATAGAAGATGTAGGCATAAGATTGAAAACATGAAATAGAATTAATCACATTGGTTTTCTGTATTCAAAAAAACATTTCCCAAATAAAATGGATGATAAAAGGGAAAGAAAATTAGAGAAGGAAAAAAGAATATAAAATGAAAAGAATGAATAAAATTAAACAAGTTTTTAAACATTGTTTTAAAATTAAGACACTGACTTCATGTTTCATCTCTGATATGTTAAGTATTCAAAAGTCATCAATCTTATCCTTACAGTAACAAAAATGTCTGAAAATCAAATTACATTTCTTGAACCCAATGATGTATTGCTAGAGCTGTCAACTGGTATATATAATCTCTTTTTTAAAATATATTTTTAGTTGTAGATGGACACAGTGTCTTTATTTTATTGCTTTGTATGTGGTGCTGAGGATCGAACCCAGGGCCTCACGCATGCGAGGCAAGCGCTCTACCGCTGAGCCACAATCCCAGCCCGGTATATATAATCTTGGAAGAATGGTTGGAGACAGAATATGGGCTAATTTGCGATTAAGAAGACCTTGGGGTCCTGCAGACTTAGGGAAAGCCTTGCAGTTCCACCATTTTCCTTCCACATACCCTATCAGTTTCCCACTGAAGATTCCAGAAAGACATGTCTCTGATAAGATTAGGTTGTGAATTAAAAACAAAGTCAATTAAGGACAAAGTTTCAAAAAAATATTGAGAATATTGCAGTCAGAGACGGGAGTGAGGGTGTGTCAATGTGGGTGGTACATGTTGATGAAACACTTGTGAAAGTCATAGGTCAGACATAGACCCACGTAAAGATTGGATAGGATTAGAAGAAAACTCCTTTGTCCCATATCTGACCTGCACAACAGCAAGGCCATGGTATAATAACAATTAATTACAGCTGGAAGAGTTGTAATTCACAGGTTCTTTCTCCCTGAAGTAGTGTTTAAGGAAACTCAAACAGTGAGATATAAAAAAAAGTACAGGGTGAAAACTTAAAGCCTCTGGAACCTTTAGCTGCAAGCAAGCATTTAACACCAGGCAAGTCCTCACCAGATAAAATAAATACTCCTATCAGTGGCCTACTTATCTCATTGTTTAATATTCAATAAAACATGTCTGGCTCTCAACAAAAAATTACAAGACAGGCCAGAAGACATGCTAAAATGTAGTCTGAAAATAAAAATCGGAGTCAAATATATCATGCATGTTTGAATTGGCAAGTTAAAAAAAACTAAAGTAATTATGATTAATATGTTAAATATTCTAATGGGAAAAAAGTATACAGCATGCAAAAACTTATAAACTATGTTAGGGAAAATGGAAGCTTTAAGAATCAAAACAAAATTCTAGAAATCAAACATGCTGAAATAGAAAGAATGCCTTATGATGCTATCTATTAAATTATGGCCAAGGAAATAAACCATAATATTGATGATAAGTTAATTAAAAAATTTCCAAAGGAAATACAAGGAACCCAAGAACTGTGGGACAATATCAAAGAATAAAGCATGCATAATTAGAACATAAAAAGAAAGGAAAACAGAGTAGAAAAAATATTTGAAGTAAAACTATCTGAAAACTTTTCAAAAATTTAGATGAGATTAAAAGCACAGGTTTTGAGAGAATATCAAGTAGGATAAGTATCAAATATAAATAGGTGAATAAATAAAGTAATAGCTTGTCATCTCATGACCAAATTACAGAAAACAAAATACAAAGAAAAATTTTAAAAGAAGATAGAAAAATGATTGCCTTACTTAAAACAGCTATAGAAAAATAAGATAAGAAATTCATTGGATAGCACAATAACCAAGTTTTATCTTCAGCTGATATGTTCCTAACAGTTCCTTTCTCTATTGTAGTCATAGCCCTGATTCAACATCCATGCGAATTCCACAATTTGAGTCTTAAAATTCAGTCTACCAGTCTGTCTCTTAATTGATCAGTTTAGGCCATTAATGTTCAGAGTTATTATTGAAATATGGTGTGTATTCCCATTCATTTTAGTTTATTTTTGGTTTTTAACTTGACTTTGGTTAGTCTTTGATAGGCTTTTCCTTTAGTGTAGTTCCTTTCTTTGCTGATTTTCATTGTTGTTTTTCATTTCCTCCTTGTGGAATATTTGGCCAAGAATGCTCTCTAGTGCAGGCTTTCTTGCTGTAAATTCTTTGAACTTTTGTTTATTATGGAAGGTTTTTATTTCATCATCAAATCTGAAGCCTAATTTTCCCTGATATAATATTCTTGGTTGGCACCCATTTTCTTTCAGAGCTTGGTATATGATGTTCCAGGATCTCCTGGCTTTGAGGGTCTGGGTTGAGAAATCTGCTGAAATCCAAATTGATTTCCCCGTGTATGTAATCTACTCCTTCTCTCTTGCAGCTTTTAAAATTCTATTCTTATTGTGCATGTTAGGCATTTTCATTATAATGTGCCTTGGTGTGGATCTGTTGTAGTTTTGTACATTTGGTGTCCTGTAAGCCTCTTGTATTTGATTTTCCAATTCATTCTTCATGTTTGGGAATTTTTTTGATATTATTTCATTGAAGAGATTGTGCATTCCTTTGGTTTGTAACTCTGCACCTTCCTCTGTTCCAATAATTCTTAGATTGGGTCTTTTGATGTTATCTCATAATTCTTGGATGTTTTCTTCATGTTTTTTTACCATCTTCATTGTGTGGTCAACTTTATATTCAAGATTATATATTTTGTCTTTATTGTCTGAGGTTCTGTCTCCAGATTGTCTAGTCTGTTGGTGATGCTTTCAATTGAATTTTTTATTTGGTTTATTGTTTCCTTTATTTTAAGGATTTCTCCTTGTTTTTTTTTCAAAGTCTCTATTACTTTCTTGAAGTAATCTTTTGCTCCCTGTATTTGCTCTTTAATCTTTGTTAGAGGAATCAATTGTTGCCTGAATTTGCTCTTGTGTATTGTTCTGTGCTTCATAGATAATTTTAATTATGTACATTCTGAACTATTTCTGACATTTTATCTAATGGGCTGTCAGCAGATTCTATAGTTGTAGCATCTTGGTTTGTTTGGGGGCATTTTCTTCCCTTGCTTTTTTCATGTTATTCATGTGTCCTCCTCTCTAGCAGTGCCCATCTGAGGTATTAGAGTTTCTACACTATAATCTTGTAGTGTTCCTGCAAGTAATTAATATGTCACCTCTGGTGTAACCAGGCCTGCAGAGACCTTGGAGATAATCTTCCTGGTCCTGGCTGTTGAATCTAGATGGATGTAGGCAGGGATAGCCACCGGTTGGTAGATGGAGTGGTTTCATTCTTCTTTATGGGTGAAGAATACTGTACACTAAATATATGCCACCTTTTCTTAATCTCTTCATGAGTATCTAGGCTCATCAGTATTTTGGCTGTTGTGAAGATTGTTGCAAAGAACATGGGTATGAACATGAGGTATCTATAGACTATATTGACTTTGATTCCTTTGGGCATATATCCAGGAGTGCTAGAGGTGGATCATACGGTAGTGTTATATTTAGTTTTTTGGTGAATCCACATACTGTTCTCCATAGTGGCTTTACATTTCCATAGGGTTCTTTATACTCACATCCTTACCAGCATTTGCTATTTTATGTTTTTTGATAATAATTATTCTTACTGATGTAAGATGGAATTTAAATGTACTTTTGATTTGCATGTCCCTGGTGGCCAAAGATGTTCAGCATTTTTCATATAATTTGTACTTTCTCTTTTGAAAAAAAATCTGTTTAGTCACTTTGTCCATTTATTAACTGGATTATTTTATTTTGTTGATAATTTTTAAGTTCTTTATATACTAATCTTCTGACAGATGGGTAGATAACACCCTCCCCATTCTATCTGCTGCCCCTTCACCCCATTGATAGCTTATGCTGTGCAGAATCTTTTTAAATTAATGTGAACACACCTGTCACTTCTTGTATGATTCCCTGAGCTATTGCATTCTTGTTTAATAAACCGTGCCTGCAACTCTACATGGAAGAGTTTCCCCTGTGCTTTTCTCTAGTAGGAAAATGAAAGTTTCAGATTTACATTAAGGTTTTGGATCCATTTTGTGTTTATTTTTGTATAAGAAATAAAGAAATTTGGGGATCAGTTTTTAATATTTGGCAGGCAGAAGTCCCATTTTTTTCAAGAATCATTTACTGTAGAAGCTTTCTTCACCAAAATATGTTTTTGGCTTTTTTTTTGAGAATCAGATGGTTTCAATGTGTGGGTTTATTCCTGGGCCTTCTTTTCTGCTCCCTTGGTTGCATGTCTATTTCTATGTAGTTCCATGCTGCTTTTCTTACAGTGGCTCTGTGGTGTACTGCAGATCAGGTTGGGGATGCTGTTCCTGCTCCGCATTGCTCTGGTGCTATGAGTTTTTTTAATGTTCCCATATGTATTTTAGTACTGTCTTTATTATATTTAGTTATTTAAAGAGTTCCATTGATATGTTGATGAGAATTGTTGAATCTAATGATGTTTGTGAATAGCATGGCCATTTTAACAATGTTAATTCTCCCAATTGGTGAACATTGAATGAATTTATGTTTTCTTGTATCTTCTTTATTTTTTTCTGTGTTTTATAATTTTATTTGTAGAGTTTATTCACCTCCTGGGCTAGCTTTATTCCTGGGTGCTTTATTATGAAGCCATTGAGAATAGGAGCGTTTTCTTGATTTTTTCCTCGGTGACTTCACTGTGGGCGTATAGAGGTGCTACTGATTTTTCTGTAGCAACTTTGTATCTTGCTACTTTGCTGAACTTATTTATCAGATCTTTGAACATTTTTGTGGATTATTTAGGATTTTCTATGTGCTAAATGGCTTAATCTGAAACAAAATTTCTTATGTAAATGTCTGTTTGTCCCACCCCACACATTTTATAATTTAATGATTTCCATTCTAAATCCAGACCTCAAGGTACAATTTCTCAATGAGTTTCTATGTTCAGTTGTGTTTCCCCCCCAAAATAATTTTTAAACTGAAAGGAGTCCTTCATCAGCCATTGAAAATAAAAAGTCTTTGTGTTAGTGCAAAAAGACCAGGAAGAACACAAAGGTCACACATCATTCAGCCTTTATTCAGGAACAGGACTGCACCTATGGAAATGGACCCACATTCCTGGTGGAAAATGAGCCACTAAACAAAGAAAGGGACTGGGCTTATGTAGTTCATGGTGGGAGGTAATCTGGTGAGCATATCAGTTTCTTTGGACCCCCCAGGAATTATTTTTACCAGTCAGTGAAGTGGTCAGTTTTAGTGTTCAGGAATTTGAGCTGTTGGATTAGGGGTCTGTGCTTTGTAGGAGGTCAGTGCTGGTCAGAGGTTATCACCTCAGTGTGGTGAGACAACTCCTTCCTGCCTGTGATCAGCACCAGGAAAAATTTGTCTTGGGAGGTGAGAGCTGCTGTGCATGGTTATTCTTTTTTATTCCTTTTTTCTCAGTCCACATTATTGAGAACTTTTTATTTCCCATATCTATTCCTTTAAATAGTCAAAATTATTAGGTATGAATTTTCAAATACAGGCTCATATTCTCATCCAAATATTTAGGTTTTCACCACTGCTATTTGCTCAAGCTCACAAGTCTTCTGCAGTTGTTTGGAAAACTCAGGATTGTGATGTGTTATATTTCCGCTTTGATTCAGATATCCCTGGGTGTTGTTTTATGTTAGGCCTTGAGTGGGGTTGTTGATGAGTTGCGGTCCTGGGGGACAAAAGTGAGGGGTCCTCAGGAGGGACGAAACGGGGTCCTGCGGGATGAGGTATGGGGTGGTTGGTCGTGGAGCCAATTCATTCAGACTCCGGGGGCTGGAAAAACTGCTCTGCCAGAGCAAGAAGCAGAACCCATTTATTCCAGGAAGTGTAACAGCTTAAGCATGGTCCTCGGACCAGTCACGGCCCCAAGGTTACAGCCAATGGGGTACCGCTCTGTGTGGGCGTGCAGTGCGTCAGCATAGAATGGGGAACGAGGGACGGGAGAGGTTGAAGGTTGGGGAGTGCTCCTATGCCTGTGTCCATCCCAGAAGTCAGTCCTGTGTTCTAGATTTATACCTGTCTTTTTCCCCTTATGTGATTGATATTCATGCGGTTCTCCTCTGATGGCTTCATATGTGTGGCCAAGTCTTTTCTGTGTTTCTTATTTTTTATTTTCTCATTTCTCCGGCAGTGCAGGTGGAATGGACTCCAGAAGCCTAGGTGTGCGTGGCCACAATCGTGAAGGTTTAGTTACCACAATCCCCTCCATCCTTACCTTGACCTCCACAGGGCTTCTGCATCTTCCCCAAAAGGAGTGAAAAATCTCAACCACATGGACTTAGGTGACATTTGACTCAGTTCAGGTGCACATTTCTGTACTTCCATGTTTATAATCCTCTCCCGCTACATGTGAAATTGTATTGTTGCATTAATTATATATTTTTCTCTCTCACTCTTGTTTTCTTTTCCTCTCTCTCCCTTTCTCACTCTCTCTCTTTCCTTCTGTACAGGGGAATGTTTCTAGGGGTGCTTTTTGCCTTGGCTACATTTCAGCCCTTTGTACTTTTTTTTTTTATTGTGAGACAGGATCTCAGTAAGTTGCTAAGAATAGCCTCCATCTTGACTTTCTCCTGCCTCCGTCTGTGGTGTAACGGATTACAGGCATGAACCACTATGCCTGACATTGTATTTCTTTTCTATTGATTCACAACAAATTAACAAACTCCATGATTTTAATCCCCATTTTTATGATCTCACAATTTCTGTGAGTGAGGAGTGTGAGCAGAGGTAGACTAGGTCCTTTGCTCAGGGTCTTATAGGCTGTGGTAAAGGTGTTATATCAGCTGCATCCTCATCGGAAGGCTAGAAGAATCTGCTGCCAAGAACATTAGGGTTGTTAGCAGAACTCTGTCTTTGGGATTGTGTGGCCATGGATCTGGATTTTTGGTGGCCTTTGGCTGGAGGCCACTGTGAGGTCCTGCAGGCCACCAGTAGGTTCCTGCCTGATGGGCTCCTCAGTAATTAGACCAGTAAAAAGAATCCTTCTGCAAGAGTGAGGCCTTGGCTCCTTTTTAAAGGACTCTGATTTGAATAATTAAGGACCACCCAGAATAATCTCTTTTGGTTGACTTAAAATCAACTGCCTTGAGATGTTAATTATATCTGCATAATCTTCTCTCCTTTGCAATATTTCCTGAACTAAAAGCAAGTCTCATGTTTGGCCCACACTGCTCGCATCTCGGGTTCGTGAGTGTAAAGCCCACTTGGTAGGCACCCTGAGGAGGTATGCTTCCAGGACATTTGGATATCTTTTAAAATTTTCTCTCTCCCAAATGATCTCTGTGACAAAAATATTAGGTGTGGACGCTTCTCCAGGTAACAGGCTGTGACGAGCATCTGAGAGATCCCGCAAGGTGATCTTCAACCCAGTTCCCAAGGTCCATGTTTCTCTAGTTTCTTCTCAAATTAGAGAATGGTCATGTTTTCTCTTGCTTTATCGATAAAATTGAAATAGATAAAGAAACAAATAATGTAAATATAGAACTCTAGTTGTCTTTATTATAAAAAGAAAAGAAATTTATGTCAGTGGCTCAAGTTTCTTTCTCAACAAGCTCATAAAAGAAGAGCCAACCAAACCCAAAGCAAGCAAAATCAAGGCAATAAAATAATAATACCATTAATAAACTCCATGATTTTAATCCCCATTTTTATGATTGTTGCATCCAACCTGCATCTCTCCCCC
>CM053411.1:1722397-1736835 GCA_028644305.1 Xerus rutilus
CAGCCAGTGAGAGGAAGCAGAGAGGAGGCAAATCAGGAGAAGCAGCATGATGAGCTCTACACTATGGGTGCAGGACCCTGGTGCTGGGTGAGCTCAGCCCAGCTGCCCAGGGGAACAGCAGCAGGCGTTCAGAGACAGATTGGTGCATAGACGGTCACTTGTTATGACAAATGCCACACTGCCAAGCTGTGGACAAGGCCTCCTCCCAGCAACAGTTCTCTGTCAGCTGCACATGCCAAAGTCATCTAGTGCATACAGCATGCTCAGCATCAGCAATCATCAGAGGGGGAAAGTGGCAACACACCACCAGAAACCCTCAGAAGAAAGACCACAAACTAAACCATGAACAACACAGAGCACAGCGTGGGAATGAGCTAGAACATTCTTGTGTCTTTGGGAATGTGAAGTGGTTCCTGAGTCAGAGGAGGCCTGCCCTGACCATGCACGTACCTGTGACCCAGGCCCTCCACGCAGAGCACACACAGATGTGCACAGATCCCCATGTGCAGTGACCTCACGCATTATTTGTGATAACTGCATCCTGAAACCGCTAAGTGCCAATCAACTGGACAAATGATATGAGGAAAGTGCACCCAGTGCAATACTAGACACCAGTGAGGTCATTCCCTGCCTTCAGGAAGCCTGCAAGGGTGTGCAAGAGAGGGGACATGAGCTCATCACCTGTGAGCATACTTTTAGGATGTTCAAAAACCAGCAAAAGTTTGAGAATTGTTTAAAGTCAGCTTAGAAATTGCATGTGGAAAAGTGGAGTCTGTGACTGGTGAGAGTTTTCGCCAGCATTTTACATGTATTACCCTCTCTCCTCCTGTGTGCAGATTGCTTCTGAGAAATTCTGATGGCCTGTGGCACTTCCCTTGAGGTTCCTGGAGGTTCCCTTGAACCTCGTGGGCAGCTTTTCTTCTGTTGCTTCAGAACTGTCCTTTCTTAAAGTTTTAATAATTAGTTTACAGCATTCTGTAGTGTGACTGCTTTAGCCTGGTCCTATTTGGGCCCTTCAGGCTTAGCTAACCTGAACATCCACATTCCTCTAACATCTGGGAAATTTTTAGCCAATACTACTTTCAACAAGCATTTTTCCTCTTTAGATTTCTCTTCCTTTTATTGAATGCCATAAAGCATTTGTTGATTGCTCAACCTTCTACCGTATATCCTGTGTGTTTTATTCATTCCATTTATTTTTCTTTATTCTCTTTTCAGCAAATACTTTCCCATAGTATAATTTATAGTTCCTTTCGTCTACAGGGTGGGGTCTATTTTTAAGTACTCTATAGAATTTTCTTATCTCATTCAGTATCTTTTTCAGCTCCAGAGTTTGAAATGGAATTAATATAACAATAATATTTTCTGTGTAGCAAGATAGATTTATAGATATGAGATGTAATGTGACTGAGCAGCCTGGAGTGCTGAGAGGTCATGCCACAGCAGGAGTGTGGGTGGCCTGTGTGAGCACTGCTTTGGCTCTTTTTCTTTCTTTTCCTTTTTTCTTTCCCTGCAGTGCTGGGCACGGCATCCAGGGCCTCGTGCCTGCCAGCCAACACTCCACCACTGAGCCACACCCAGCCCTCGGCTGATCACTGCCACTCCATGAATGTGGCTGGACAGACTTAGACTTCTTGGATCCTCCCTGTAATCTTGAGCCATTAGACAGATAAAGAGAGAAGAGGCCATGTGGCCATGCACTGCGAGGATCCTAGAGAAAGGCCACGAGAGTGGGAGGGGAGAGAAGGGCAGGAAGTAAATCTGACATGCAGGCCTGAGCTGTGGGGAGAAGCACAGAGTCAGAGACCTGGGATCCAACGAGCAAAAATCACCCCAGAACAATCATCATGTCTTTAAACAGCCACAGAGGATTTTATTTATTCATTTCACACTGAGCTGAGATGAAGAAATGAGAAGCCCCATCTTAAAGTATGGGAAGAGAGAGATTCAGAGTACATACAATAGTTCATTCTTGCTGGCCCTCTTTTATCCTGCTCTTTTGCTGGACTCTGAGCTGGAGAAAGAAGAGGACCCAAGATTAGTGCATGACACCTGGTTTGGGCCTCAGCTCTGCCTGAACTCAGTGAGTGACCTGGTTCGACATTTCTGCTCTGGCCTCTTCCCTGGTTCCCAGGAGGGACAGCGGGCTTCTGAGCTTCTCTGTGGGTTTGAGTGTCTGTGTCATGAGATGTACAGGTGGGTGAGCTGTCTTCTTGAGCTGTAGAACATCAGTGTGGAGAGCAGAGGTCTCAGGACCCTGTGGGCACAGAGGTGGTCACCTCCAGGTTCCTCTCACTTCATTCTGTGCTAGGATGTTCCACTTCTTGCCCACAGAGGGCGACATGAACCTGTAGATAAACTCTCTGGAGAGGCTCATCTATTTTTCAAGTATAAATTTAAGTTTCCATTATTAACTGGTAAGATGGAAACATTATAGGAAATGAATAAGACACTGTGGACTCTCTCTGCTGTCACTCAGGGTTTCTTCTGTGTGTTCATAGCACTCTGGTGGGTAGATGTCACCACTGCCCCTTATGTCACAGCTGGTGCCACAGAATCTCTCAGGCTGTGTCCTCCTGGGCCAGGCAGGGTCTGCTCCACACAGCCATGCAGGGACCCAGGCAGGAGATGCTCTGTCCCCTTGTATTTTCACCATGTGGATTCCATGGCCTCTAGCTGTGGTTGTAGGAAGTGAGTAATGTATTGAGTGCTCTTGTTACCTATTACAAAAATATCTTTTCTTAAAAAATCAATCTATAATTAGTCAAACAGGAGAAGAGATAAAAAAGAAAGAACTCTGTATTTTGCCAGAAAAATCCACACAAGTTCCCCTCCTTTGTGTGGTGCTAATGTTATGCTCAGTACTTCAGTGTGTGTGTTACCCAGGGAAGCACTGTTGCTCTACACCGTCCATAAGAATTACAGTTTTTGAAATAATTTGCTGAATTTCAAATTTTTCTGAATGCACTGTATATTTCTGTGTGAAATGTTGCCCCCATCCAGCAGTTTAAAACATTAGCATTTTACTCTCCCCCCGTCTCAGTGAGTGAGGAATCAGGAGTGGCTTCTCAGGTGGTCTGGCTCAAGGTTTGTCTTCAGGTGTTGAGGGGATGTTAGCCACAGGTGCAGCCATGGGAAGACTTCCCTGGTGGATCTCCAGGGGCCTCCCCGATGCTGGAAGTTGAGGGTGCCATTGGCAAGAGCCTCAGGTTCTCACTGTGGCCCTGGCCTGGGCTGCCTGTGGTTCCTCACCAGGTGTCCCCTGGCCTTTTCTGGAGCAGTTCTCCTGCCAGAGTGGTCAGCAGTCAGGAGTCTCAGTGTCCTGGCCTCTTGGGTCACTCCCTGGCACTTCCTAAACTGGATTGGTAACAGGTGAGCCCTGTCCTGTGTGGATGACAGAGTGTTGAACAATTGGAGGGAACTTGGGAGGCAGGACCCTGGGGCCTCTTGGAGGCTGAGCCTGTTCCTGCCTCTGCCCCTGGAGGTCTCCTGCCTGGAGAATCCTCTCAGCATTCTTGGCAGTGTGATTGTTCAGGAAAGAGTGTTCCCTTGGGCTGTTGTGAGGCATTTGACTCTGGGATGTTACGCACACCATGGTGCCTTGTTATAATTTTGAGGACACAGCCAATTAAATAGTAGAATGACATTTAAATAGGAAGAGACAGTTTTGTAAATTTCCCTTTGTGTTTCCGTTCTCTGTGCAATCCAGACCTTCCTCTGCTGCCAACTGCCTTTGGCTGGAAGAGTCCTGTGGGCATTTCCTGCCTTGTGCAAATACCCATGATGCATTCTGCAGGTTCTGTTTGAAAAGGCTCCCACGTTTTCCTCTGATATCTTAATTTTCTGTCTTAAGATTTCAGGTTGAAATAGATTTTTATCACTTTCAAGATGTTCCTCTTCCTCTCCCCTCTACTGCATCCGTTCTTTTCTCCCTCCCTCCCTCTCTTCCTTCTCTTCTTCCACCTTCCTTTCTTCCTTTCTTTCCCTCTTTCTCCTCCTCCCCTCTTTTTCATATGCTTTCTTGTTTTCTATCATCTTTTATTCTGTGACCAGGAATATTAATTTAAGGTAATTAGCTTAATGTTTCTTGGGTAACGAATCTACCCTGAGGTGTTTTTAAGTCACAACAGAAGCTCTCCATCAATTCACCTGCCTGCTCACAGTGTTAGAGGCTGTGCTCAGAACCCACAGGCCAAGCAATTTGCTGATGACTTTGCAGAGGCCCGTGAAGCAGAGCCAGCTGCCCTCATTTTATAAACAAGGATTCTGCTGGGAGACCTGAGCTCATCATGCAGGCAGGGGCAGCAGGATGGTGTCCCAGACCGAGGGGTGCATGTTTCTGTGGCTCTGGGTTCAGGTGAGAAAGTTATGTACTTTTAGGGCTTTATTGTAATATTTTTGTAGAGCTGGAAAAGTATTGAAAAGATGTGCTGGGAAGTAATGGTGACTTCCAATATGGGCCTAATTACATGCTGACTCATAACAGCCCTGAAAATGGATTTTAAATTACATTTCAAATTACATATAAAATGTGTGTGTGTGTGTGTGTGTGTGGTGTGTGTTCAAGGTCCATTCCGATTTTCCTGATTGCAGGTGCCTTCGTGGCTACCAGAGCTCAGTCCCCAGTGCAGACCTCCCCCTGAGTCCCAGCCTCACACACCCAGTCTCCAGGATCCTGGGCTGTGTCTGCAGGAGACACGGTCACCATCAGCTGCAAGTTAAGTCAAAGTCTCTTATCCAGCTAGAAGGATTCCTTGGCCTGGACCCAACAGAGGCCAGGACAGGATGCCAGCATGCTTCTCTTGTGGGCATCCACACGGGCAGCTAGGGTCCCATCGTGATTCAGGTGCAGTGGGTGAGGGACAGATTCCACTCTCCCCATCAGCAGGTGCAGGCTGAGGACAGGGCAGATGGTTCCTGTGAGCAGCACCACCGTGCTCCTCCCAGAGCTTCAGCCTCAGACACAGACCTCCCAGCAGCCAGAGGGTCAGGGAGTCTTGCCCAGCTGCTTCCTCCTCGTGGAGCCCTGAGCTTTCATTTCTCCTTCCTGGCTGAGCGTCACAAATTCCTGATTCAATCCATGGAGAGTTCTCAGGGCTCAAGAGAAAATTAAGAAAATTGTCCTTTTCTAGATCCTAAGATAATTAGAAGTAGGACTACTCTGTGCCCCAGCAAGCTCTCTGCTGGCTATTTACGCATGGAACCTAGTCACAGAATAATAAAGATCCCCACAGTGCCATGATTACTGTGAAATTCCTCACAGTGCCTATGAGGAGACACTCAAAGCCTCCATTGGTGAGTAACTGAACAAAGACATCGGCTCTTTCTGCAGGGCAAAGACAGGAGAGAGCACAGTTCGGAGGCCATTGCCAATATGCAGGCTAGGCATGGTGGTTTCCTTGGCCCAGGGCGATTAAAGTGGGAGGAGAGGTGAGTGGTCCGGTTTGGAGAAAGAGGTTAACATCACACTGTGGTCAGGTGAAGGGATGTGAGAGAGGAGTGTTGGGGTAACTCTGAGAACTCTCTTTGAGATCCTAGAAGGGTGGAGTGGCTTCTTGTCCTGATAGAGAACACTGGGGAGAGTGACTTGGGGAGCAGGCTGAGGAATGTGGCTCTGGACGTGTTGGGCTGGCCGTGGGCATCAGACTGGCAGTGTGGTTGTGAAGGAGCCCTTGGGTGTGTGAGGCTGGGATTCAGGGTGAGGTGTGCACTGGGGACTGAGCTCTGGTAGCCACTGCAGTGAGGGCTGCACAGAGCAGAGGCCCAGGGCCTGAGTTCTGGGACAGGGTGGAGGAGCAGGAGCCAGGAGGTGACTGACAGGGGCAGTGGGGGGAGCAGCAGGAGAGAGGGAGGTCTGGGGGCTCAGGAGGAGAGGCCTGGATGAGGAGGGTGTGGCTGAGATGCTAAATGCCATTGGCAGGTCTAGTAGGATGAGGGCTGGGTGTGGCCCCTGGACTGGGCAATGTGGAGGTCTCAGGTGACCTTGAGCAGAAGCTTCAAAGAGACTGTGGGGCAGCACCTTGAATGGGGAAGCCTGAAACAGAACTGAATAGGTGTTCTGAGCATGGTGACCATGTACAGCTGATTCCATGATCTTCATAGTGAAGCTCAGAGACAGGCCCTGGTGGAGGGAGGGGTCAGGCGAGAGCTTTTCTCCTGCATAGAGCTCTTGGGAGAATCTTGACTCCCCTGTGTGAGGATCCATCATCCCTGCTGGGTCTGGTTCTGGTTCTGATGCTGCTCAGTCTCTTCACTGGGCTCCTTGGGCTTTTGGTGTACCTCACACTGTTTTCTTGAGAGCTGTAGGTGACCTCCTGGGTCACAGGAGCTGCTGGGTACAGGCCTTTGGTCCTGTGGTGGTAAAGTGAGGAAACGCTCTCTGCTCCAGTGACTTGGATTGTGTCTTTTTATGTAGTGCTTGGATTGAGCTCAGGGCCTCTCATGTGCTGGGCAGTGATGTTTCTCTGAGCTCCAGCCCAGCCCTGGGCTGGACTTTTCCAGGACTTTTTGAAGAACAGCTTTCTCTGGCCTACTTCTGAATTGCTTCTTTCCCTTTTCCCTGCTGAATCATGAGGCTGTTTCCTCTGAGATGCTTCTGAGCTACTGGATGCAGAACTCACAGGATTTGAGCTCTCCTATGATGGGTGACCTGGGGTTTGCAACTCTCCCAGTTTCTTGGTTGAGCCTCCAGGCACCTGCGATTAAGGTTCATGTTTCCTGTCCCTGTCCCTGTTTCTTACAGGCTCCTGCCTGTGTGTTTGTCCTGGTGAGTGTGATTCTCTGCATCTGCTCTCTGCCTCTCCAGTCTTGGGCAGCGTCTGGCACTGGGGCTTCACTTCTCTGATGGGTTCCAGAGGAGCTGGGGAGTTTCTAGTTGGCTTTGCTGGTGGTGGCTCTTCCCTGTGGGCTGGAATGCCCTGCTGTCTCCTGCCAGCATCTTGAAGTCCACCTGGGTCCATCTAGGTCAGTACTGTGAGAGACTCC
Organism: Xerus rutilus; assembly: GCA_028644305.1. Classification (NCBI taxonomy): domain Eukaryota; kingdom Metazoa; phylum Chordata; class Mammalia; order Rodentia; family Sciuridae; genus Xerus; species Xerus rutilus. The sequence goes on from CM053411.1 coordinate 1,729,382, forward strand.
TGGTGCCCTGATCCTTTGCTGTTAGGAGAAGTCAATGCTTGCCCCGCCACTGAGGCCCAGGCCAGTGTCCTCATCTCATCCAGGCATGGTGTGTGTTTTGGTCTTCACCCTCAAAGTCTTCTTACACTCTTAGCTGAATTGTGTATTTTATAATTAGCATAAAGTATTATATTTTTATAATTTTACTTTAAATATATAAGGGAGTCATTTGTAAATCTGAGGCTAAATCCAGCATGCTTTAATTTATATTTTCCATTTGCCATCAGTGTTTGGGTCCATTTCCATAATTTCTTGATTTTCTTTGGATTAATAATTTGTAATTCTAGTTGTTCTCATGGTAACTGCTTAATGATGCATTAGATCATAATCTAGCAGGGATGATTGCTCACATTGCTGAAAAAAATCTTAAAAATTTGAGTTGTTGTTTGAGGTCAGTGATTTATCATGTACCTAGTGTGCAGGAGTCCTGTGTACAATTCTTGGACTGTAAAAAAAGGATTTTAGCACTTTTATGAAAATGTAATTTTTAAATTACATTTATTATGCTTTTTATTCTAGGAAACAGAATAAAATAGGAAAAAATGCCATTTTCCCCTATCCTCCCTGTATAATACATCTCAATCTCTACGAGTTATTGCACACAATGTTCATGCGGCTAATAATAATTTACATTCATCCATTAATTTAAATCTTCCAGTCCCCTCACTTAAAGTCTCATGTTTCTAGTAGAGATTCTTTCTTTTCACGGCAGAAGGCTCTTCAGCATTTCTTTAATAGAGCAATGGTAACTCACTTACTTTTGTTGAAAAAAATAATACAAAACAATATTTTCTTCTGTTCCATTTTCTTTTCTTACACTTTTTGGGACTCCAAATATTTTTAAATTTTATACTCAGAATTTTTCTTTTAATTCAAAGGATTGAGTTTTTGTATTGCACAGATACATATTCTCACACAACTTTTGAACTAAATAATTATAATACACTGGGATTTAAATTGCATTCAGTTGGACTGGGAAGAAAGGTGCTCTGTAGGAAGCAGAGGGACCTCCCTGCTCCCATGGGACTCTCGAGGTGCTGCCCCCTGTGGTTGCTGTGCCTGAGGTTTGCCCCTGGGCCTCCACTGCGTCTCCTGCTGACCTTCCCAGCCCAGCTCTGCCTTTGGGTCAACATCATCTTCACCTTGACCATAAAGGCTCTCCCGAGTGATCATGTCCCTCAGGTCATACCCAGGCATCTGAGGAGGGCAAAGCCCCCTTTTGGAAGGTCACCTGTGCCCAGCTGGACTGACTGGGAACATGTGAGATGACCTGAGGAGCATCCACCCAGATGTTTAGGAATCATGGAGCCAGTGGAGACCCAGGGTGTGCGAAAGCCCCACTTCCTCTGCACACCTAGGGCCCCAGGGACAACCTTCCAGCATCTGGGAGCCTTATGAGTGACTTTCCAACAATCATCCTACCCAGAGTGGAGGCAGGCCGTCTAGGGTGACAGGCAGGCTGAGTGGGGTCTGTGTTACCACCATGTCCCTGCTGGATGAAGGAGGAAGAGAGAAGAAGTTCCAGGCTGTCCGAACATTAGAAGCCAGCTCCATGATTTTCCTTTAATTAATTATTTCAGGCTTAGGTGTTTTGTGTTTGTGATTAGGTCCCATCTTTAAAAGAACAGCATTTGCAAATACAAGGAGACTTCTAGGAGTTTCCTACACCATTGCCACTGTCTGTCCCAGAGTCTTCACCTGGGAACAGGCGCTGCTCCTTCTGCAGTGCTCACGCTCACCTTCTCTGTTCATTCAGAAGGCGCCTGGACACCTCTGTGCCTGTCCTCCACGTGCCAGGCCAGGCTGCTGCAGCTGACGGGGCCATTCATGGGTTGGGCCTGAGCTGGGGCCGAGGCATCATGGTCCACAGCCCTCAGCTGCAGCCTGGTCCCCAGACCAGCAGCACATGGGGCAGCTCAGCCACCCAGGCAGGGAGGTTTTTGTTCGGGGCTGCACCACTGTGGGAGGATAATGTGTACCTTGAAAACAGTAATAGACTCCAGCATCCTCAGCCTCCACCCTGCTGATTTTCAGTGTGAACTCTGTCCCTGACCCACTGCCACTGAACCTGTCTGGGACCCCAGTGTACCAGTTGGAAGCACCATATATTAGGCCCCGTGGAGGCTGGCCTGGCTTCTGTACAACCCAGTACAAATACGTGTATCCATTACTATGTAGGAGGCTCTGACTGGACCTGCAGGAGATGGAGGCTGGCTGTCCCGGGGTGACAGGCTCAGAGAGAGGAGTCTGGGTCAGCACAACATCCCCACTGGTTCCTGGAAAATCAGAAAAGCAAGGTTATTGTCAAGTATTATGAGACACATTTGTATTTCTTTGTATATTTCTATAGAAATATTGTTTGTGATTTTGATTTATGTGCCCAAAATGTTCATTTTTTGCAAAGGAATCAGGTTTTCTAATCCAGAAGTGCCTCTGTAGAATTCTCCACAGCATCCCCCTCTTGTCATGAGAAAATCCTTATCAGAGCCAAGTTCTTGCTCAGTCTGCAATGTTCCTCAGTCATGCAGATCTAAACAGTGCGGGCACATCCTGGAGGACAGGCCTGCTCATCTCTGAGGTGGACAGAGCACGTAGTGCAGAATGGGGGCCACAGGGCTCCACTGCCTCCCCCTTCTCTCTCCTCATCCCCTCTGCCCTCACCAGGGATCCAGAGCACCAGCAGCCCCAGGAGCTGAGCAGGGAGCCTCATTCTGAGAAGGTGAGCTGAGGGGTCCTGGTGAGTCAAGGCCAGGGTAGAGCTGAGCTTTTATCTGATCTTCAGGAAGGGCCTCCCCAGGGAGCAGCATGCAAATGCCCTGGTGGGTGCTAGGGTGGAAAGAGTGGGGGAGGGTGGGGCCTGCCTTGTGAGCCCTGTGACATCAAATGTCTTCTATATTTGGAGGAAATACAGAAGAGAAAAAGCCCAGGCTGCTTGTGGCATGAGCAGGAGGCCCCATCATGGATGCCTGGCTCTTTGGTGAGTTATAGGGCCTGCACCCTAAGAGAGCAGAGTAAGGATATGGATGTGACCTACAGGTCAGCCTCTGGGAGGAGAATGGCCACCTTGCTTGCTCCCTCCCAGCTAAGGGAAGATGATGATGAGTCCCATCACACAAGTATTGATCTTCAGAATTTTCTTCCAGCCACAGGATGCAGTTGAGCGAGTTCTACAGCTTCTGTGTGTGCTGTTCACAGGGAGAAATTCAATAATGTAGGAACAGTGTTAGACGGCTTTTCCTGGCCTCATGAATGAAATAAGAGCACACGGTTCGAAAAAGGTAGTGGGAGTCAGGCACAGTGGCGCACACCTGTAATCCCAGCACTTGGGGAGACAGGAGAATGGCGAGTTCAAAGACAGCTTCATCAAATGGCGAGGCGCTGAGCAACTTGGTGAGACCCTGTCTCTACATAAAACACAAAATAGGGCTGGGGATGTGGCTCAGGGTTTCAGTACCTCTGAGGGCAATCCCAGTACCAAAAAAATAAAATAAATAAAAAATAAAAAAATAAAAGAGGTAATGGGAAAAGACACCTGCATTGCAGTTGTGGAGACAGAGGCCTTACATCGGTGTGTAACAGTTCTGCAAATTAGTTGGGTTCACTGGGACACAATCTTACAGGCATGGAATTTACCCACTTTAGTCCCTGGTGCCTCCTCTTTCCCTCTTTCTTCCTTCCCATTTCCCTTCCTGTTCTTGTCTTCCTTCTGTTTATTTATCTAGTTCTTCTTCACTGGTGTGTTGTAGACGTCTGTGGAGCTGGAATTCACTGTGGTTCTTTAGTATCTGTATCTCGCACCTGGAGGAATCTGGTCAAATCCATTCCACGTTTTCTCCCTTTTCTTGTCCTCCCACACCCTCCATCTCTGTGTCCTTCTCCACATTCTTCTCTCTCTCCTTGTGACATCTGCTGAATCCCCCATTTGGCTTTCTTTTGCTCTGGCTTCTGCATAGGAGAGGTGACATTCGACCCTGGGCTTTCTGAGTGGGGCTCTTCCACTTGGCATGATGTTCTCCACTTCCCTTCATTTACCAGCAAATGCCTTCATTTCTTTCTTCTTTCTGGCCACGAGTTCAGCCTGGATTGTGTGGGTGTGGACAGGTCAGGAGGATCTCTGTGGCAGAGGAAGGCAGAACCTGACCACAGTGCACAGCAAGCAGGAGCCTCTGAGCCGTGGGCCCTGGGGACGATTGGAACTTCTGTTTAGTTTTCTGATCTTCCTGTTGAGATGGGGCAGGATGACATCTCTCCTAGTTTTCTGTGGCTGAGCAAAGAATTTCCACCTATTAAGCAAAGTCCTTCTTCACAGGCCTGTCCCTCTGGAGTCCAGGCTGGGTCCTCAGCTCAGTCAGACAAGACTGAAATGGAGCCGTCAGGGGGCAGGTCTTCTTGCTGAAGTTCAGGGTCTTTTACAAAGTGGCTGTGGCAGAGAGACTATTCCAGGTTTGTAGGGTGAGGTCCCAACTGGCCTATGACCATCACCACGAATCTCCTGGAAGCTGCCCTTATAGCTCGCAGTGTGGCTCCTGCCACTTCTAAGGGGAGCATCAGAGAATCCCCCACATCTGATCTTTCATGTGATGAGCTCCCCTTCCTCTCTCTATGTATGCAGATGTGAAGGACTTCCACAAGGAGGGCAGGTCTAGTTGCATATTCTCCTCTCTTAATGTCTCATTATTTATTACCTTCCAAAATTTTCTATAAGAATATTTTTTTAGCATTCCTGTTTGGATAACCTGGGAAGGTGCTGATACAGGGCTAGATACTCGGCCCACAATTTAGAATGCTGTCCACATACTACTGTTGTTTATCACTTACCATAATGACAGGATCCCTGTTGGATACTTGGAAGTGGGTATTGTTGGGAGGATTCAGTTTTTAATATGATCAGTTGATTCCAGATAAGGAGAGGATAAAGGGCCAACTCTGCAGCTGGCACAGGAATGACAATGGCTACCCCCATCTTCCTTGTGCATCAGCTGCACCAGGCATTAAATGCTCAGTGAACTCATGACCTGCTTCTCTTGCTGACCTGCAGATGCCCACTGCCCTTTAGCACAGGCCTCAAGCTCACTGGTAGAGCTCCATGGCCTCCCAGCCTCAGGCCTGTGTCTGCCTCCACACACTGATTCTTTGTCTTCCTTCAACAGGACCAGCCCCTCTTCCTCCCAGCCCTGAGCAAGGCAGGTGTGCACCTGGGAATGTGGGGACAAGCCATGCTGTGGCCTCCCAGGAACCAACCTTGTTGAATTCACCTGTGGAATCCCACCTTAGACCTGCAGGCTCACAGCCCCTTGGTGCTATTTCAGAGCCCAGTGGATTCATCGTGATGCCACCTGCCGATGACCTTATGGGAAACCAGACACCTAGCCTCCCTGGAGACTGGCTGATGGCCTTTTCTGCCCCCAGGTTTCTTCCCAGCTGGAGGAGACGTGACGAGGTCGATGCAACACCCACCCAGAGAGGATTAGAATCTTGAGTCTGCATCCTAAGGGTCGTGTGTGACATTAGGTTGGTCACTTCACTTTCCCAGGCCTCAGTTTCTCATCTGAAATGTGGCAATGCAAACATCCCTCTTACGAAGTTGTCTGAAGGGAAACTCATACAGCAGGTGTGAACTGTGAGCTTGGTGCCTGGTCTCATGCCACACTTCTTAGTCATCACTGATTTTTGTTGGATAGATCCAGTTTTATGGGAAGCAAATGAACTGATAGGTGGTTGATGGTCAATTACTTTCAACATTGTTCTTCCATGGTAACCAGAGTCATCTTAAACAACAAAGCCCCTGAGCTTGGCGGTCCATGCCTCAATCAGACACTCCATTGCCTGTGTATGTGTGTGTGTGTGTGTGTGTGTGTGTGTGTGTGTGTGTGTGTCCTGGGGATAGAACTCAGGGGCCCTTGACCACTGAGCCACATCCCCAGCCCTCTTTTGCATTTTATTTAGACACAGGGTCTCACTGAGTTGCTTAGAGCCTCACTTTTGCTGAAGCTGGCTTTGAACCTGAGATCTCCTTGCCACAGCTTCCCAAGCCACTGGGATTTCACGAATGTGCCACCACACCCGGCTATTTCTGTGCCTCTTTCTGGTACTTTTCTTTCTTCTACACCCTTAACCATGGCCCTGGATCTTACCGAGAAACCAGCTTGCTCATCCCACTGCCCTGATGGCCCTCACTGGTGCTCTCTGTGGCCAGGCTTCTCTGCCTGCAGGTACCCTGCTCTCCTCAGGCTCCCACACACCCACATGGTCACAGTCTCATGCATGGATGATCTAGTGGCTTGTCTCCTCTACCTCCTCCCTTCTACACCTGATCCAGTTCAAGGATCATTCACTATTCTGCTTCCTATTCATTACATTCATGATTTATGTCACCTCCTTAACAAGCTGCCTCCAGGTGAAAAGCATCTAACAGGGGAGAGGCTGCTGAGGTTGCAGAGGCTCCCATCTCCAGGTCAACCCGAAGAACTCCACCAGTGAGGTTAGTGTGGCCATGCCTTGTCCCTACCTACTGCACTCCTGCAGGAGGCTCAGGTAGTTCTTCTGTCCAAGCAGAGACTCAGAGAGCCTGAAATCTATGATCTTCTTATCTCATGAACAAACTCCACTAGATTCTCTGAGTCGGGCAACACAATAGCACTCTCACCCATCTTCTCCTTCCATCTCTGACTTATATCAATCCTCAGCCTCTCTTACCTGGACTTTTATTTTTTTTTCTAATTATATCCAAAATCCATGGACATCAACCTATGCCAGTAGGTTCAGGATCAGATGCTCCTGCCATGTGTGATATGATGCTTGTTCCTGGCTCTCCATCAGGAATCTGAGATGCTCTGCATGTGATTGATCTCATGTAAGGACCATGCACTGACAGCCCACCTCAGGGGAGGACACAGCTGCTGTCAAAGGCTAATCACTCTCTTGCAAGTCATCCTGGTGTGAAGCCAGCCTTCCCAGAAACCAATGGGCTCCAAACAGTACTGAGAGCTTTGAAAGGAGACACAGGTCTGCTCTTCCATCGGCAGCCAGAGCTCTGAGTTTCAGATCACAGAAAGAACAAGTAGGATTTCCAAGGAGGTGTCACTGCAAACTGGAAGGATCAAACAGATAAAGGCTGCTTTCTCTCTGTTACACCAGAAAAAAACTAAAGTAAAAACAAAACAAAACAAAACAATTGAGGAGCGTAACGCAGGAGACAGTGCCCTTCACTACAAATAAGTTGTAAACAGAGTGAAGAAGCTCTGCTGAAGCTGCAGCTGCTCCCCCTCAATTGTGAACACAGCCCCAGAGCTGCAGAACATGGCAGATGGAAAGCCCCGGCCCCCCATCCTGAGACTCCAGACAACTGCATATGAAAGAGCCTGTATTTGACTCTGGTGTTACAGAAAGCAGAAGTGTAAGCTGCACCAACTTGG
>CM053411.1:1737335-1754563 GCA_028644305.1 Xerus rutilus
AATCATGTGGTTCTTATCTTTAAGTCTATTGATGTGATGGATTACATGTATTGATTTCCACATGTTGAACCAAACTTGCATCCCTGGAATGAACCCCACTTGATCATGATGTACTATTTTTTTAATGTGCTTTTGTATGCGATTTGCCAAAATTTTATTGATAATTTTTGCATCTATATTCATCAGGGATATTGGTCTGAAATTTTCCTTTTTTGATGTGTCTCTGTCTGGTTTTGGAATCAAGGTGATACTAGCCTCATAGAATGAGTTTGGAAGAGTTCCTTCCCTTTCTATTTCATGGAATAATTTGAGGAGTATTGGAGTTAGTTCTTCTTTGTAGGTCTTGTAGAAGTTGGCTGAGAATCCATCTGGCCCAGGGCTTTTCTTGGCTGGAAGGCCTCTTCTATTTCCTTGCATGTAATTGATCTGTTTAAGTCATGAATGACCTCCTGGTTCAGTTTGGGTAGGCCATATGTGTCTAGGAATTTGTCAGTGTCTTCAGGGTTTTCTATTTTACTGGAATATAAGTTTTCAAAATAGTTTCTGATTATCCTCTGTATTTCAGCAGGGTCTGTCGTGATGTTTCCTTTTTCATCACAAATTTTGGTAATTTGGGTTTTCTCTCTCCTTCTTTTTGTTAGGGTGGCTAAGGGTTTGTCGATTTTATTTATTTTTTTGAAAAACCAGCTTTTTGTTTTATCAATTTTTTGGATTGTTTCTTGAGTTTGAATTTCATTAATTTCAGCTCTAATTCTAATTATTTCCTGTATTCTACTTCTCTTGGTGTTGCTTTGTTCTTCTTTTTCTAGGGCTTTGAGTTGTAGTGTCAACTCATTCATTTGCTGATTTTTAGCTCTTTGAATATATGAGCTTAGTGCAATGAACTTTCCTCTTAGCACTGCTTTCATAGTGTCCCAGAGATTTTGGTATGTTGTATCAGAGTTCTCATTTACCTCCAAGAATTTTTAATCTCTTCTCTGATGTCTTCAGTTACCCATGCATTGTTCAATAGCAAATTATTGAGTCTCCAGGTGTTATATTTGCTTCTTTTTTTAAAGCTATCTTGATTTCAAGTTTCAGTCCATTATGGTCAGATAGAATGGAGGGTAGTATATGTATTTTTTTGTGTTCACTAAGACTTGCTTTCTGGCATAGCTTATGATCTATTTTGGAGAAGGAACCATGCGCTGCTGAGAAAAACATATATTTGCTTATTGAAGGATGGAATAATATATATAAATCTGTTAAGTCTGGATCATTGATTGTTCTATTAAGTTTTGTAGATTCTTTGTTTAGTTTTTGTTTAGAAGATCTGTCCAGTGGTAAGAGAGTTGTGTTAAAGTCCCCCAGCACTATTGTGTTGGGATCTATTTGGTTTTTGAATTTGAGAAGGGTTTGTTTCATGAACATGGCTGCCCCATTGTTTGGGGCATAGATATTTAAGATTGTTATGTCTTGTTGATGTATGATTCCATTAAGCAGTATGAAATGACTTTCTTTATCCTTTTTCACTAATTTTGGTTTGAAGTCTCCTTTATCTGAGACTAGGATGGAAACTCCCGCTTGTTTACGCGGTCCATGTGAGTGATAAATTTTTTTCCATCTGTTCACCTTCAATCTGTGAGAGTCTCTTTCCATGAGATGAGTCTCTTGGAGGCAGCATATTGTTGGGTCTTTTTTTTTAAATCCAGTCTGCCAGTCTATGTCTCTTAATTGCTGAGTTTAGGCCATTGACATTCAATGTTATTATGGAGACATAGTTTGTATTTCCAGACATTTTGGTTTATTCTTGGTTTTTAACTTGATTTGGTTTCTCTTTTGATTAGCCCTTAGTGTAGCTCCTCCCTCTGTAGGTTTTCATTTTTGTTTAGCATTTCCTCCTCATGGAATATTTTACCAAGAATGTTCTGTAGTCCTGGCTTTCTTGCTATGAAGTCTTTCAATTTCTGTTTATCTTGGAAGGTTTTTATTTCATCATCAAATCTAAAACTTAATTTTGCTGGATATAAGATTCTTGGTTGGCATCCAGTGTCTTTTAATGCTTGGTATATGTTTTGCCATGATCTTCTTGCTCTCAGGGTCTGGGTTGAGAAGTCTGCAGTGATCCTAATTGGCTTTCCCCTATATGTAATCTGTTTCCTTTCTCTTGTGGCTTTTAGGATTCTCTCCTTGATCTGAGTGTTAGGCATTTTCATTATTATATGTCTTGGTGTAGGTCTGTTGTGATTTTGAACATTTGGTGTCCTGTATGCCTCTTGAATCTGATTATCCAATTCATTCTTCATATTTGGAAAGTTTTCTGATATTATTTCATTGAATAGGTTGCTCATTCCTTTGGTTTGGAATTCTATGCCTTCCTCTACCCCAAAAATTCTTACGTTTGATCTTTTGATGTGATCCCATAAATCTTGGATGTTTTGTTCATGGTTTCTTACCATCTTCACTGTGTGGTCAACTCTGTTCTCAAGGTTAAATATTTTGTCTTCATTGTCTGAGGTTCTGTCTTCCAAATGGTCTAATCTGTTGGTGATGCTCTCCATTGAGTTTTTGATTAGGTTTATTGTTTCTTTCATTTCAAGGATTTCTGATTGGTTCCTTTTCAGGTTCTCTATCTTCTTATTAAGGTGACCTTTTACTTCCTGTATTTGCTTGTGCATCTCTTTAACGAAGTGATCTTTTACTTCCTGTATTTGCCTGTGTATCTCTTTATCGAAATGGTCCTTTGCTGACTGGGCTTTTTCCCTTATATCATTCTTTAGGTCACAAAACATTGTAATTATGTAATCCTGAATTCATTTTCTGTCATTTCTTCTGCTGTACTGACCATGGATTCTAATATGGAAGAATCTTGGTTTGTTTGAATCATTTTCTTCCCTTGTTTTTTCATGTTGCTTGTGTGTCTCTCCTTCTCTGTTGATCCAAGTTGTTACAGTTTTTACACCTATATGTGTTTAGATTCCCTGCAGGATTTCAATACCACTCTTTTATGGGGGGGGTCCCTATTGGTTGATCACAATACAAGGAATATATAGATTCAAACTAAGAAGGTCTTAACAGCTCCCAAATACATTTACAGATTAGTCATGATATACAAGGATTATGAGTTCTTTTATAATCTACTATGTAGCCAATAAGTTTGCACAGGGGTCTATAGTTTCTATTGGTGGCTAGGGACAGTGGAGGGTGGGGTGTAGGATAGAGTAGTATTGGAGTAGTAGGGAGTGAGGATACAGTCATTAGATCTTAGAAAGCATGAAAAAGGAATCCCAGAGGGGCTGGCTATTACTAGAGAGGGCAACAGTGAGATGTGGAAGACGGGTAGGGAGGAAGAGATGAAGGGCACAGCAATAAATGAAAGCAAGAAAAATACAACATATGTAAATGGGAGAAACAGGACTATCTGTTACCCCTCCAGTATTTGGTTCAGAAATCCCAGTCTATTATATACCCCTGTAAAACAAATCTTTGGATTCACACCTGTTGGGGATTAGAGGGTAGGAAAAGAGTGGGAGGGAAAGGAGGGGAGGATAGAGAAAGAAAGGAAAGAACAGAGTAATAAAGCAAAAAGATTGAACAATAGAAATATTAGGAGAGAGAGATAAAGGCTTAAGTGAAAATTGAGAGATGAAGTGAGTAGAAGGAAAAAAAAGAAGGAAAAAGAAAACAAAAACAAAAAAGCGAAACAAAACATAACCCCCCCCCCCCAAAACCAAACAAACAAACCAAATAAAAATACAAAGAGTCTCCATGTGAATAGACAGGCATGTTTCCTTTCACCTGCAGTAGGTGGCATTGTTCGTTGCTTGCTGGACTTCGCTGGTGTTTGGGGTGTGGGGTTCGTAGCCTGGTGGAAGTCTGGGTCGCTGGCAAAGCCGCGTCTAAGATTATACGGAGTTGCTTTCCAATGTGCCCCTTGAGACGAGGCTCATCAGAGGCTGGAGCAGCAGACTCTGGTCTCCTGTTGTCTGGCCCCGTGGAAGTACCTCTAGCGGATCTGCGTCCCCCGCTGCCTGTTCCTCGGTCACTCTGGAATGGAGCTGGAGCGGCCCCAAGCCGCCTTTGTGCTGAGCTGTCTTCGCTGTCATCTGTGGCGCGTCTCTTACCCTGAATTTGCGCTCCCCAGGGGCTGGCGGTTGGGGCCGTGGGTCCACGCGAGCCTGCTGTGGACCCTGTGTGGTTGGGTGGGCGCCGGAGCCGGGAATCTGGAGTGGAAGCCGCCCCGCCCGAGGCGAGCCCTGGGTTTTCGCTCCCGGCCGAGCCGCTGGGGCCGCCTCCCGCAGCCACGCTGCCCGGGCCGTTTCGGCCACAGCCGCTGGCGTCGCGCTGTGTGGACGACTGCTGGCTCTGCTTACACTCACGAGTGAAACTTCCTGTCGTGGTGTCTGAAGGGCGCTGCCCAAGAGCCGGGTGGAAGAAGGCTGTACTGCAGTTTTTGGTCTTTTGTTTGGCGAGACTGGCAGCTGCGTCCGCCTAAGCCGCCATCTTGCCCCGCCTGCGAAATTTCCCCCATTTCCATGGGACTCTTCCCAGGATGCTACCTGCTTGTGGTTTCTGTGTTTTGTGGTTTGTACCTGGGTGCCCACTGCATCTCCTGATGACCTGTACTGCCCAGCTCTGCCTTTGGGTCAACATCACCTTCACCTTGACCTTAAGATCTCTCCTGAGTGACCATCCCCTCTAGTCATTCTCAAGCATCTGAAGAGGGTGAAACTCCCTTTTGGAAGCTCACCTGTGCCCTGCTGGGCTCACTGGAAACATGTGAGATGACCTGAGGGACATCCAGTTAGGACATTTAGGAATCACTGAGGCAGTAGAGACCCAGAGCCTGCGTGATGCCCACTTCCTATGCATCTGCAAGGCTCCAGGACACAAATTTCACCCTCCTGGTGACTTCTCACTGACTTTTCCAACCTGGATCCTTCCCATGAAGGAGGCCGGCAGTCTAGGGTTGACAGGCAGGATGACTGGGATCTGTGTCATCTCTGTATCCTGCCTGATCCTGGAATAATGAGAGAAATGCAAGATTGTGTGCCAAATGAGTAAGCCATTTCCATGATTTTCCTTTTATTAATGATTGCAGGCTGAACCAATTTTGTGTGTTTGTGATTAGGTATAAATTCCACTTTCATAAAGAATAGTATTTGCAAGCACAAAGAAAACCCTAGAAGTTCCCTAAACCATTGCCCTCCCTGTGCCAGAGTCTCGCCCGGGGACAGGCCCTGCTCCTTCTGCAGTGCTCATGCTCATCTTGTCTGTTCATTCAGAAGGCGCCTGAACACCTCTGTGCCTGTCCTCCACATGCCAGGCCAGGCTGCTGCAGCTGACAGGGCCATTCATGGGTTGGGCCTGAGCTGTGGCCGAGGCAGTCATGGTCCACAGCCCTCAGCAGCACCCTGCTCCCCTGAGTGCTCAGCATCTTCCTCTCACAGGCTCAGAGAATCTGCTGTGCTGCTGCCCAGACCAGCAGCACATGTGTCAGCTCAGCCACCCAGGCAGGGAGGTTTTTGTTCGGGGCTGCACCACTGTGGAAGGAGTATGTGTATCTTGCCAGCAGTAATAGACTCCAGCATCCTCAGCCTCCACACTGCTGATTTTCAGTGTGAACTCTGTCCCTGACCCACTGCCACTGAACCTGTCTGGGACCCCAGTGTACCGGTTGGAAACCTGGTATATGAGGCCCCGTGGAGACTGGCCTGGCTTCTGTACAACCCAGTGCAAATAGGTGTATCCATTACTATGTAGTAGGCTCTGACTGGACTTGCAGGAGATGGTGGCTGGCTGTCCAGGTGTGATGGGCAGGGAGAGTGGAGTCTGGGTCAGCACAACATCCCCACTAGATCCTGGAAATACAGAAAAGCAAGGTTACTGTCAAGTAGTATAAGACATTTGTATTTGTTGCATACTTTTATAGAAATAATGTTTGTGATTTCGATTCATTTAGCCAAAATATTCATTTTTTAGAAAGGAATCAAGTTTTCAAACCATGAGCGACCTGGAGAATTCACCAAAGCTTCCCGTTTTCATGTGACAGTGTTTCTCAGAGTGACATCTTTGCTGATTCTGGGATGTTTCTGTCTCACAAAGACCTAAACAGTGCAGGCACATCCTGGAGGACAGACCTGCTCATCTCTCATGTGGACAGAGCACCTGGGGCAGAATGGGGGCCACAGGGCTCACCTGCCTCCCCCTTCTCCCTCCTCATCCCCTCTGTCCTCACCAGGGATCCAGAGCACCAGCAGCCCCAGGAGCTGAGCAGGGAGCCTCATCCTGAGAAGGTGAGCTGAGGGTTCCTGGTGAGTCAAGGCCAGGGTAGAGCTGAGCTTTTATCTCAGCCTTGTAGGAAGGTCCTCCCCAGGGAGCAGCATGCAAATGCCCTGATGGGTGCTGGGGTGGAAAGAGTGGGGGAGGATGTGGCCTGCCTTGTGAGCCCAGGGACCTCAAATGTCTTTTATATTAGGAGGAAATACAATAGAGCAAAAGCCAGGCTGACTGTGCCATGGGAAGGAGGCCCCATCCTGGAAGCCTGGCTCTGTGGGACGTCATGGTGCCCAAAGGCTGGCACTCCAAGACAGCACAGATCTAAGGCTCTTGAGGAGGCCTGCAGGTCAGCCTCTGGGCATGGAATGGCGGTCTTGCTCTCTCTGTTCCAGCTAAGGGGAGAGGTGACAAGTCCCACCTCACAAGTATTGATCTTTAAATTTTCTTCTGGCCACAGAATGCAGTTGAGTTATTTCAGGAGCTTCTGTGTCTGCTGTCACTGAGAGAAGTACAAAAATTTCAGGGAAAGTGTTAGATGTCATCTTTTCTTGGCTCCATGAATAAAATCAGAGAACTAGGGTCAAAAGAAGCCTTTGGGAAAGAAATCTGCGTTTCAGCTGGAGATCCAGTAGCCCTGCCCAAGGCTGGAGGAGGAGGAATGCTTTCACCTGAAGAGCCAAATGTGGAATTCCCAGAGGCTTGACCTATAGACTGATGACACCCTGTCCTAGTCACCTCCATGTGTGTGACACTCAGAGTCATCCAAACACTTCCCAAGAGAAGAACCCCTTGAGGCCACTGGACAGAGTGGGAAGCTAGTAGTTTCTCATTGATGAGAGAATTTCTTCCTCCCTCTTCTCCTCCTTGTCAGGGATCCTGGGCAGCAGGTGTCACAAATCCTGGGTTTAACAGGGGGTTTCCTGAGCTACAAGAGGACCGAGTCCACGTTCTCCACGTCTCAGGGAGATTCCATCTGCACTGACACTCTCCTGGGCCTTGATCCAAGGGTATCACTGGTGAGAGGATTCTGGGTCACTGCTCAGGGACGTTAATTTCAAGAGAGTGAGCCTGTCTTTCTTTTTTTCTTTTTTCTCCTGAGCAAGGCTGGGGTCATTTTCAGAGAGCCCAGGTCACCCGACATCCCCTCTCCACAGTGTGGCATGTGGTGTGTGTGCCACAAGCAGATAGGGACTCTGTTATGGCTTATCAGAGTTTAAATAAGCTCTGTGGCTGTCCCCGTGCAGAGTGAGCAGCTTCCCTCTGGACACTGTGAGGCGGGCCCGTGTGCAGGTGCTCTGGGCTGCATTCTTCATGGTCTTATTCTGCATGAGCAGAAGTAAAGGAAATGACGGAAAATGAGTTGAAGTTCATGGGGCAGAAACTCAGAATTTAAGAAAAAGCTCAGAGTTTAAGAAAATTTAAGGAAATCTCAGAGTTTAAGAAAAGCCCAGAGGTTAGGATAGAAAGTGGGTTAGACAGCCTTACTCATCTTTCCTCTCCCTGCCCTAAGAACCTCCTCAGTCCATGTTCCATGAGGTTCTCATGATGCAGCCCTGAGCCGCCCAGGGTGCCGTTTAAACCTGAGTATCAGAATTTCTTGTCATGTTTTATGCCTGATTTATTTATAAAGCTATTTTCCAGGGAACCAGATTTCCCTCTGCCAACATTTTACTCCAGTGCCCTATTCACCTTTTAGAATGCTCCCACAGGTGCATCCCACTTCTACATATTATTTGGGTTCAGGGAGACACAATGCAAATTCTCTCAGGCATGAAGTCGGCTCCACATTGTTCCCCAGAGCCCACGCCTCCCCTTGCTCTTCCCCCCATTCCCCTTTACTTCTCTCCTTCTTTCTTCTGTTTATTTATCTACTTCGTTTTCCTTGGTGTCTTACAGATACATGTGGAGCTGGAATTCACTGTGGTTACTTAGTATCTGTGTCGACGCACCTGGTGACATGTGGTCAGATTAATTCCACATTCTCTACCCTTTCCAGTCCCCCAGCCCCTCCCTCTCTGGCTCCTTCTCCACTGTTCTTCTCTCTCTCCTTATGACATCTGATACCCGCTTTTTGTTCTTTTTCTTTAGCTTCTTAGGGGAGAGCACATTTATCCTTGACTTTCTGAGTCTGGCATATTTCACTTAACATGAGGTTTTCCACGTCCATCCATTTACCAGCAAATGCCTTCATTTCTTTCTTCTTTTTGGCCATGAGTTCAGCCTGGATTGTGTGGGTGTGGCCAGGTCCGGAGGATCTCTGTGGCAGAAGAAGGCAGGACCTGACCACACTGCAGAGACAGCAGAGAGCTGGGGGTCCCCTTAGCCATGAGTCACTTGGGACGATTGCTTCTTGTGTTTAGTTTTCTGATCCTCCTGTTAGTATGCAGTAGCTTGATGTCTCTCCTAGTTTTCTATCAGTGAGCAAAATATGGCCACCTATTAAACAGTGTCTTCCTTCACAGGCCTGTCCCTCAGGAGTCCCGGCTGGTTTCTCCGCTCAGCCTGAAAAGACTGAAATGGAGCAGGCAGTTCTCCTTGCTGAAGTTCAGGGTCCTCTTTCAGCTCCAATGGCTGTGGAAGAGTCACCTCTCCACAGCTGTAGGGTTAGGTCCCAGTTTCCCTGTGGCCATCAGCACAGAGCTCCTGGAAGCTGCCCTAATTGCTCCCAGTGTGTCTCCTGCCACCTCCAGGAGCAGCACTGGAGAATCTTCAACATACAGTCTTCCATGGCATGAGATTTTCTTCCTCTGCTTCTGTGTCCAGATTTTTAGGGCTCCATCATGAGGTGAGGTGCCGTGTGGTACTGTCTCTCTCTCCTAAAGGCACCTAAGTCATTACATCTGCAAAATACTTAATAAACCTTTTCAAAAATTCCTCTTTGAATATCTGGGGGAGGTGTCAATACCAGGGCCAGGTACTTTTGGCCAACAGCTTAGAATCCTGTCTATACACTGCCTTTGGTTATCACTTACCATAGTGACAGGATCACTGTTGAATGTTAGAAAGTGGGTGTTATTTGGAGGATGCAGTTCTTAATATGATCAGTTGATTACAGATAAGGAGAGGATAAAGGGCTGTCCCTGCAGTTGGCACAGCAGTGACAATGGCTTCCCCCATCTGCCTTGTGCATCAGCTGCACCGGGCACTCAATACTCATGAACCTATGAACTGCTTCTCTCCTCATCCCACAGGTGCTCACTGCCCTTAGCACAGGCCTCAAGCTCACTGGCAGAGCTTCATGGCCTCCCAGCCTCAGGCCTGGGTCTGCCTCCACACACTGGATCTTTGTCCAGCCCCTCCTTCTCCCAGCCCTGAGCAAGGCTGGTGGGCAGCCTGGGAATGTGGGGACAAGCCAGCAGTGGCCTCCCAGGCATCAGCCTTGGTGAATTCACCTGTGGATCCCCACCTTGGACCTGCAGGCTCACGGCCCCTTGGTGCTGTTTCAGATCCCAGTGGATTCATCCTGATGCCACCTGCTGATGTCTTCCTGGAAACCAGACACTCATTCTTCCTGGAGGCTGGCTGCTGTCCTCTTCTGGCCCCAGCGTTTCTCCAGCTGCAGGAGGCAAGGGCATGTTCAATGCAACACCCACCCAGAGAGGACTGGAGTCTTGGCTCTTCATCTTAAGGACTGTGTGTGACTTTGGGTTAGTTACTTCACTTTCCTCAAGACTCAGTTTCTCATCTGAACCATGGGAGTAATGACATCTGTCTTCTAAAGTTGCCTGAGCAGTAACTAAAGTAGTATGTGTGAATTGTGTTGCTTAGTATCTGGGCACATATAGGATCTTAGTTATTTCTCATTTTGGGGTTAGATCTATTTTCATGGGAAGCAAATGTACAGAGAGGCAGTTGATGATCAATGGGGTCTTCATATTCTTCTTCTTCACAGTAAATGGGCTCATTTAAAAAATAAAAGCAACAGCTAATTTGGTGGTGCCCTCCTGTGATCCCAGTGACGCAGGGTGCTGAGACAGGAGAATTGCAAGTTAGAGGCCAGCCTGGGAAGCTTAGCCAGACCTTTATCAAAATAGAGATAAATTAATAAATGTGTAAGCAAAGCCTGGGACGGAAGCTGAGTAGTGGAGTGCCCAGGGTTCCTTCCTCAGCATCCAAACCCACCCACAAGACGGCCCCCAACTACCAGGTCGCATTCTCCCCTGCGTAAGCTCTTTGAAGGTCCCTCACTGCCCTCAGAAGCTCATCCTCATCCTAGGTTCTCATCTATTTTTTCTTCCTTGGTCTGTGGGTTTGAAACTTCATGGAGGCATCTGTAAACTCCCATTGCCTGGTCAGAGCCCACGGGGTCAGAGGAGGACGGTGTGGCTGGTGGGCATGGCCGGAGCCCACGGGGTCAGAGGAGGACGGTGTGGCTGGTGGGCATGGCCGGAGCCCACGGGGTCAGAGGAGGACAGTGTGGCTGGTGGGCATGGCCGGAGCCCACGGGGTCAGAGGAGGATGGTCTGGCTGGTGGCCATGGCCGGAGCCCACGGGGTCAGAGGAGGACGGTGTGGCTGGTGGGCACGCTGTCCTTTTTTGTATGTGCAGTCCTTGGTTCAAACCCAGAGACTCCCACAGGCTAAGCCAGCCTCACTACTGCCCTCAGCCTCAGAACTGGGGTGTTGGTGAGCTCCTCAGGTGGCTGCCGTGAGCAGCACTGACCACTGTTGCTGCCTGGTGGTGTTTCTGAGTGGCCTCGTCCCTGGAGCCTTCTGCCTGGGCCTCCTGTGTGACCTTCCCGTGTGCTGAGTTCTTTCCCCTCACAGGACCTTGACCTCTTCCTGCAGAGACAGGTGCCACTTCCTCTTCCTTCTGATTTCTCTGTGGCTCTGGCCCTGTTCAGAGCCCTGGAGCTTGTCCTGAGGAGTCTGGTCTGGAGTGCTTGACCCACCAGACTCTCCCTGGGGGAGCTGGACGCCTTGCATCTTCCATGTGGAGGGCCCTGTTTCCAGCTGAGTCTCCTTTCAGAGATTATGGGTATCTCTGGTGTGTAGGAATCACCAATGTCCTTGGCATCCGTGGTACATGCTCCAGACAAGGCAGAGGCCAGGGAGGCATTTTCCTTGGGAGCCAAGTTTAAGAAGTTCCCTAATGTGAGTATTTTCATAAATTTAATTTGAATGCAATATTTTAAAAAGTTAAAATTTATGGAAAATACTAGAATATGAGAAACGTCAGAATGTAAAAAGTCTAACAGATCTATCTTGTGAATAAACATATCAACAAGGCCTGGTTTGTTATGTGGCAGTGCAGTATTTGGAAGTTTCTTTAGCCTGTGAATTTTTCAGTTTCTGTCCCTGGATGGAGTTGAGCAGGAGGGAGGGGAGGGGAGGGGCTGTGGGGGGTGGGTGGGAGGGGCTCTCAGGGGTGTGTGTGGGGATGTGGGAGGGGTTCCCAGCATCATAAGGTGCTAGCTGAAGACCAGGTCAGCAAGAGACAGCAAACTGCTGCTGTGCACAGAGCAACCTGTGTGTGGCGCTGTCTGCCGTGGGCTGTCAGGACTGCGTCCCCCATGCGGGTGGGGCACCAGGAATCCCCAGGATGAAGCAAGCCCACGTCCTGGTACACTCACGTTCTGTGCCAGTCCTCTAACTACGTGTAAGATGAAGACTAGAGACAGGCAGGGATCTGTCTTCTCATGGCTCAATACCCTGAGATACAAAAGCCCTTCCACAGCTTGGCTCCTGATTACAGGAGCCACAGAGAGAGGAAGCTGCTGAGCCCCCTTCCTGGAAGCATGCAGTGCATGAGAGTGGCCAGCAGAGGGAGCAAGGAGCCCTGTGTAAAGGACACCCTCAGCTTCTGCAGCTGTGCAGGGAGCTCTGGAAAGGTGTCTGCACCATGTCTGGGCAATGCTTCTGAGCTAGACAGAGAGTACCAGGGACACCAGGTCATTGTTCCAGATGGAGACATGGACTGCGAATGCTGTTGCAGACTCTGGTCTTGCTGCTAAAAAGACATTAGAATTTGTTTTCTTTATGGCTCTTCTCAAATTCTAATGGGTAAAGCTTTAGCACACTAGGTGGTGTCAGCATGCCACCATGAAGCCACAGAACGTCATGAAGCATTGTTCTGGAGTGTCCTCTTACTTGAATGTCTCCTGGAAAATGTGTCGTGTTTAAGTTTACGAACACATAGAAGATAAAAAGCCCAAGTTGTGCTATTTGGTATGAGAAAGAGACACAATCCACAAGCTAGGGTGTTCTACTGTTGCCTACAAGAGGGCGACATGAACCTGCAAATAAACTCACCTCAGCCTCAACCCTGGAAAGGATGGTCTATCTTTCAAACAGAAATTTCATTTTACATTTTTTACTGGTATGACAGCAGCATGATAGGAACTGAAGAGGACACCGTGGTCTCCCTCCACTCTCACTGCTGTTTTCTTCCGTGCATCCATAGCACTTTGGTAGGATAAATGTCACCACTGCCCCACGTGTCAGAGCTGGCAGCATAGAATCTTGCATAGGCTGTGTCATCCAGGGCCGGACTGGGGCTTCTCCTCATATCATGCAGGAAGCCAGGCTGGGGAGGCTCTGTGCACGTGTGTCTGCACCATGTGGAGCACATGGCCTCGACCTGCTTCTGCAGGAGAGGAGCCCTGGGAACGTGTGCTGTAGTGAAGGCTCCTTTTACCTGTTACAAAAGACTTTCATCCATAAAGACAAAAAATCTTTGTTTAATATGTCAAAGTGTAGAAGAGATAACAAAGTACACATCTTTATTTTTCCAGAAAAACTCCTATAAGCTAACCTCCTTTTTAATCGTGCTCATGTTATTTACAGTGCTTCAATAGGTGTGTTAACCCAGGGAGGCACTGTTGCTTTATGTAGCCAACAGAAATTATAGTTTTTTAAATTTTTTTTTTGAGGGGTGGATAATGGATATTGAACTCAGGGGCACTCCATCCCTGAGTCGCATCCCTAGCCCTATTTTATTTTTTATTTAGAGACATGGTCTCACTGAGTTTTTAGCACCTCCCCACTTTTGCTGAGGCTGCTTAGACCTCACAATCCTCCTGCCTCAGCCTCTCAAGCTGCTGGGATTACAGGCGTGGGCCACTGTGCCCAGCTCAGTTTTGCCAATACTTTGTTGCACTTCTTACTCTCTCTCTGCATGCACTGTGTATTTCTGTGTGAAATGTTGCCCCCACCCAGCAGCTCAAACCATTAGCATTCTACTCTCCCCACTGTTTCTGTGAGTGAGGGATCATGAGTGGCTTCCCGGGTCGTTCTGGCTCAAGGTGTGTCCTCAGGTGTTGAGGGGATGTTATCCACAGGGGCAGCCATGGGAAGGCTTCCCTGGTGGGTCTCCAGGGACCTCCTATATTTTGGCAATTTGATGGTTCCATTGGCAAGGGCCTGGGGTTCTCACTCTGGCTCTTCTCTGGGATGCTGGGGGTCTGATCTGGTGTCCCCTGGCCTCCCCTGGAGCATGTCTCCTCCCAGAGTGGTCAGCGGGCAGGAGTCTCAGTGTCCTGGCCTCTGGAGTCACTGAATGCCACTTCCTGGGACTGGATTGGTAGCAGCCCTTCCCCAGGCTGTGTGGAACAGTTGGAGGGGACTCAGGAGGCAGGGCACTGGGGCCTCTTGGAGGCTGAGCCTGGAGGCCTCCTGCCTGGAGATCCTCTCAGCGTTCTTGGCAGCGTGATTCTGCAGGGAAGAGTGTTCAGTGTGCTCTTTGCAGGCATTTGAGTCTTGAGTGTCGCACAGCCCATGAGCATTGTTAGAATTTTGAGTCCACAGTCAATTAAATATTAAAATTATTTAAATAAGAAAAAATTTATACATTCCTCCTTGTTTCACCCTCCTCTGTGCAACTGAGACCTTCCTTTGCTGCCGCTGCCTTTGCCTGGAAGTTTGGCGGGCGTTTCCTGCCCGGTGCAAATACCAGTGATGTGTTCTCCAGGTTCTTTGTGAAAAGGGTTCTTCATTTTGCTTTTGGATGTTAACTTTCTGGCTGCAGAAGTCTGGGTTGAAAGTTGTGTCGTGCGCTTGAAGATGCGGCTCCCTCCTCTCTCTCCACTGCTTCCCTCTCCCTCCTCTCCTCCTTCCTTTTCCTTCCTGCCCCTCCCTCCCTACTCTCCTCCCTTCCCCTCTCCTCTTTTTTATGTGCTTTGATGTTTCCCAGCATGCTTTATTATTTTCCAGGACTATTAATCTAAGGCATTAGCTTAACATATTGTCGGTAATAAATCCACTCGGAGGTTTTTGAGTTACAATTGAAGCTCTTCATCAACACAGCTGCCTGGTGACAGTTTCAGAGGCAAAGCTCAGAAGCCACATCCAGGATATTTGCTTCCCTATCTGCTGATGGCTTTGCAGAGGCCCCAGCTGCCCAGCCCAGCTGCCCACATTTTATAAATTAGGACATTCGATGAGACCTGAGCTGCGTCAATCAGGTAGGGGCAGCAGGATGGAGTCCCAGACCCAGGTGTGCAGGTTCCTGTGGCTCTGGGCCTCAGGTGAGAAAATTAAGATCTTCAATGGCTTCAAAGTAATAACTATGTAGAGACAGAAGAGCAATTAATAGATGTGTGGGAAATAATGGCAATTTCCAATATGAGCCTAATTATATGTTAACTCACAACACCCCTGGACAATGGATTTTAAACGATATTTCAAATATATATGATAAAATGTGTGTGTGTGTGTGTGTGTGTGTGTGTGTGAGTGAGTGTTCATGTTCCATCCTGATTTTTCTGATTGCAGGTGGCTCTGGGGACATTGTGATCACCCAGTCTCCAGGCTCTTGGCTGTGCCTGCAGGAGACATGGTCACCGTCAGCTACAAGCCCAGCCAGACCCTCTTATCCAACCAGAAGGATGGCTTGGCTTGGCGTGAGCAGAGGTCAGATAGGCTGTGAGGCTGTTCATCTCCTGGGCATCCACATGGGCAGCTGGGGTAGCATTGAGGTGCAGGGGCAGTGGGTCAGGGCAGATTTTGCTCTCCCCGTCAGCAGCCCCAGGCTGAGGATGTGACAGATGGTTCCTGTCCCCAGCAGCTCAGTGCTACACCCACAGAGCTTCAGCCTCAGACACAGACCTCCAGCAGACTACAGACCAGAGGGGCTTAGTTCAGCTGCCTCCTCCTCACAAGGCCCTGGGCTTGCCTGTGTCCCTCCTGGCTGAGAGGTCACATCTTTCCAATTCACTCCATGGAGGGTTCTGAGGACTCAAGAGAATATGAAGGAAACAGGTCTTTTCTAGATCCTAAGCTAACAAAAAATAGGACACTGTGTGACCCAGCAATTCCTCTGCTGGTATTCACTCAAGGGTGTGATGTCACCAACTGATAAAGAGCACCACAGTGCCAGGGTCACTGTAGAATTCTTCACAATTCCTGTGAGGAGACAGTCAAAGCCTTCATTGGTGGGCGAATGGAGACAGAAATAAGCTGTTTCTGCAGGACAAAGACAGGAGAGAGAACAGTCAGGAGACCATTGGCACCAGCCAGGCTAGGCATGGTGGTTTCCTCTGTCCAGAGTGAGTGAAGGGGAGGGGGCAGTGAGTGCTCCATTTTGGAGAAAGAGGTTCACATCACGCTGTGGTCAGGTCAAGGGATGTGAGAGAAGGAGACTCAAGGTAAATCTGAGATGTGTTTTGAGAAACTAGGAAGGGGAATTGCAAATGGATTCGATAGAGAAGACTGTGGGGACAGTGCCCTTGGGGAGCAGGGTGAGGAATGTGGCTCTGGACCTGTTGGGCTGGCCGTGGGCATCAGACTGGCAGTGTGGTTGTGAAGGAGCCCCTGGGTGTGTGAGGCTGGGATTCAGGGTGAGGTCTGCGCTGGGGACTGAGCTCTGGGAGCCACTGCAGTGAGGGCTGCACAGAGCAGAGACCCAGGGTTCTGGGATAGGATGGAGGAGGGGGAGCCAGGAGGTGAGTGAGAGGGGCAGTGGAAGGAGCAGCAGGAGGGAGGGAGGTCTGGGGGCTCAAGAGGAGAGGCCTGGAGGAGGAAGGTGTGGCTGAGGTGCTAAATGCCATTGGCAGGTCTAGTAGGATGAGGGCTGGGTGTGGCCCCTGGACTGGGCAATGTGGAGGTCTCAGGTGACCTTGAGCAGAAGCTTCAATGAGACTGTGGGGCAGCACCTTGAATGGGGAAGCCTGAAACAGAACTGAATAGATGTTCTGAGCAGGGTGACCATGGACAGCCTCTTCCATGATCTTCACAGTGAAGCTAGAGACAGGCCCTGCTGGAGGGAGGGGTCAGGCGAGAGCTTTTCTCCTGCATAGAGCTCTTAGCAGAGTCTTGACTCCCCTGTGTGAGGATCCATCATTCCTGCTGGGTCTGGTTCTGGTTCTGATGCTGCTCAGTCTCTTCACTGGGCTCCTTGGGCTTTTGGTGTACCTCACACTGTTTTCTTGAGAGCTGTAGGTGACCTCCTGGGTCACAGGAGCTGCTGGGTACAGGCCTTTGGTCCTGTGGTGGTAAAGTGAGGAAACGCTCTTGCTCCAGTGACTTGGATTTTGAGTTTTTATGTGGTGCTTGGATTGAGCTCAGGGCCTCTGAAGTGCTGGGCAGTGATGTTTCTCTGAGCTCCACCCAGCCCTGGGCTGGACTTTTCCAGGACTTTTTGAAGAACAGCTTTCTCTGGCTTACTTCTGACTTGCTTCTTTCCCTTTCCCTGCTGAATCATGAGGCTGTTTTCTCTGAGATGCTTCTGAGCTCCTGGATGGAGAACTCACAGGTTTTGAACTCCCCTGTGATGGGTGACCTGGGGTTTGCAACTCTCCCAGTTTCCTGGTTGAGCCTCCAGGCACCTGTAATTGAGGTTCATGTTTCCTGTCCCTGTCCCTGTTTCTTATAGGCTCCTGCCTGTGTGTGTCTGTCCTGGTGAGTGTGATTCTCTGCATCTGCCCTCTGCCTCTCCAGTCTTGGGCGATGGCCGGCTCTGGGGCTTCACTTCCCTGAGGGGTTCCAAAGGAACTTTCTTTTTCCAACATAATTATAATCCTTTTATTAAATTTG
>CM053411.1:1755063-1837130 GCA_028644305.1 Xerus rutilus
AGCCCCCTTTTGGAAGGTCACCTGTGCCCAGCTGGACTGACTGGGAACATGTGAGATGACCTGAGGAGCATCCACCCAGATGTTTAGGAATCATGGAGTCAGTGGAGACCCAGGGTGTGCGAAAGCCCCAATTCCTCTGCACACCTAGGGCCCCAGGGACAACGTTCCAGCATCTGGGAGCCTTATGAGTGACTTTCCAACTCTCATCCATCCTACCCAGAGTGGAGGCAGGCCGTCTAGTGTGACAGGCAGGCTGAGTGGGGTCTGTGTTACCACCATGTCCCTGCGGGATGAAGGAGGAAGAGAGAAGAAGTGCCAGGCTGTCCGAACATTAGAAGCCAGCTCCATGATTTTCCTTTAATTAATTATTTCAGGCTTAGGTGTTTTGTGTTTGTGATTAGGTTATATCTCTATTTTTAAAAGAACAGCATTTGCAAACACAAGGGAACCTTGAGAAGTTTCCTACACCATTGCTGCTGCCTGTCCCAGAGTCTTCACCTGGAAACAATCCTGGTCCTTCTGCAGTGCTTACCCGCATCTTCTCTGTTCATTCAGAAGGTGCCTGGAGACCTCTGTTCCTGTCCTCCACATGCCAGGCCAGGCTGCTGCAGCTGACAGGGCCATTCATGGGTTTGACCTGAGCTGTGCCCGAGGCAGTCATGGTCCACAGCCCTCAGCTGCACCCTGTTCCCCTCAGTTCTCAGCATCTTCCTCTCACAGGTTCAGAGAATCTGCTGTCCTGCTCCCCAGACCAGCAGCACAAGTGGCAGCTGGGCCAGCCAGGCAGGGAGGTTTTTGTTCGGGGCTGCACCACTGTGGGAGGAGCATGTGTAGCTTGATAGCAGTAATAGACTCCAGCATCCTCAGCCTCCACCCTGCTGATTTTCAGTGTGAACTCTGTCCCTGACCCACTGCCACTGAACCTGTCTGGGACCCCAGTGTAGCGGTTGGAAACCCTATATATTAGGCCCCGTGGAGGCTGGCCTGGCTTCTGTACAACCCAATACAAATAGGTATATCCATCACTATCTAGGAGACTCTGACTGGACCTGCAGGAGATGGAGGCTGGCTGTCCAGGGGTGATGGGCTGGGAGAGTGGAGTCTGGGTCAGCACAACCTCCCCACTGGTTCCTGTAACATTAGAAAAGCAAGGTTATTGTCAAGTACCATGAAATGTATTTGTATTTCTTTGTATATTTCCATAGAAATATTGTTTGTGATTTTGATTTATTTATGTCTCCAAAATGTTCATTTCTTTGAAAGGAATCAGGTTTTCTAATCCAGAAGTGCCTCTGTAGAATTCCCCACAGCATCCCCCTCTTGTCATGAGAAAATCCTTATCAGAGCCAAGTTCTTGCTCAGTCTGCAATGTTCCTCAGTCATGCAGATCTAAACAGTGCAGGCACATCCTGGAGGACAGACCTGCTCATCTCTCATGTGGACAGAGCAGACATTGGCAGGATGGGGGCCACGGGGCTCACCTCCTCCCCCATTCTCCCTCCTCATCCCCTCTGTCCTCACCAGGGATCCAGAGCACCAGCAGCCCCAGTAGCTGAGCAGGGAGCCTCATTCTGAGAAGGTGAGCTGAGGAGTCCTGGTGCGTCAAGGCCAGGGTAGAGCTTTTATCTGAGCCTTGCAGGAAGGTCCTCCCCAGGGAGCAGCATGCAAATGCCCTGGTAGGTGCTGGGGTGGAAAGGGTGGGGGAGGGTGGGGCCTGCCTTGTGAGCCCTGTGACATCAAATGTCTTCTATATTTGGAGGAAATACAGAAGAGAAAAAGCCCAGGCTGCCTGTGGCATGAGCAGGAGGCCCTCTCATGGATGCCTGGCTCTTTGGGGGATCAAGATTCCCAGAGCCAACACCCTAAGAGAACACAGAGTAGGGATATGGATGTGACCTACAGGTCAGCCTCTGGGAGGAGAATGGCCACCTTGCTGGCTCCCTCCCAGCTAAGGGAAGAAGGTGACAAGTCCCATCTCACAAGTATTGATCTTCAGAATTTTCTTCCAGCCACAGGATGCAGTTGAGCGAGTTCTAGAGCTTCTGTGTGTGCTGTTCACAAGGAGAAATTCAATAATGTAGGAACAGTGTTAGACGGCTTTTCCTGGCCTCATGAATGAAATAAGAGCACAGGGTTCAAAAAAGGTAATGGAGTCGGGCACAGTTGCGCACACTTGTAATCCCAACACTTGGGGAGACAGGAGAATGATGAGTTCAAAGCCTGAATCAGCAAATGGCAAGGCGCTAAGCAACTTGGTGAGACCCTGTCTCTACATAAAACACAAAATAGGGCTGGGGATGTGGCTCAGGGTTTCAGTACCTCTGAAGTCAATCCTCAGTACAAAAAAAATAAAATAAAATATAAAATAAAAAAGAGAGTGGGAAAAGACACCTGCATTGCAGCTGTGGAGACAGAGGCCTTGCTCTAGGCTAGAGGGAAAGGGAGTGCCCACCTGAGGCACTGGGTGTGAAATTCCTGGAAGATAGATACATAAACTTGTAGACATCTTGTCCTCGTCATCTCCATGTATGTGACACTCAGTCATCCAAATATTTTCCAAGAGAAGAACCACTTGAGGCCACTGGACAGAGTGGACGTAGTTCTTTCTCACTGATAAGAGATCTTCTCCTTCCCTCTTTTCCTTCTTGCCAAGGATCCTGAGAGGCTGGTGTGTGTCACAAGTCCTGGGTTTAACACGAGATTGCCTTGCTAGAACAGGCCTGAGCCCAAGCTCCCCATGTCTCAGAGTGGATTCATCAGCACTGGTGTTCTCCTGGGCCTTGACCCAAGGGGGTCACTGGTGAGAGTGTTCTGTGTCCACAGCAGAGGGACAAGAATTTCAGATTTCCTTCTCCCAAGCTGAAGAGGGTGAGCCTGTGTTGTTTTGGCCAACAGGGCTCAGTTACTTTTCCAGACAGCCCAGGTCATCTGGCACGCCCTCTCCATATTGGGGAACGTGGTGTGTGCCATGACCACCTAAGGACCCTGTCATGGTTTGTCTTAGTGTGAATAAATCCCTGTGGCTGTGCTCCTGTCCTGATGGGCGGCTTCCCTCTGGGCTCCGTGCAGCAGGCCTGTTGGCAGCTTTTCCAGGCTGCAGTCTTTATTTGTGTTTTCTGAATAAGCAGAAGTAAAGAAAATGAAGGAAACTGAGTTGGAGCTTATTGGGCAGGAAGAGGAAAAGCTCATGGTTTAAGAAATGTGCAGAGGTTGGGGAAGAAAGTGGGTTGGGCAGAATCACTCACCTTTCCTCTCGTTGCCCTAAGAACCTCCTCAGCGCATGTCCTGTGAGGCTCTGGTGATATGAATCTGAGCAATCCAAGGTGCACTTTAAACCTGATTATCAGAATTTCTCTTCATGTGTTATGCTTGATTTATTTATAAAGCTGTTTTTCTAGGGAACCAGATTTCCCTTTGCCAACCTTTTCCTTCTGTGCCTTATTTACTTTCTAAAATGCTTCCATTGGTGTGTAACAGTTGTGCATATTAGTTGGGTTCACTGGGACACTATCTTACAGGCATGGAATTTACCCACTTTAGTCCCTGGTACCTCCTCTTTCCCCCTTTCTTCCCTCCCATTTCCCTTCCTGTTCTTGTCTTCCTTCTGTTTATTTATCTAGTTCTTCTTCACTGGTGTGTTGTAGAAGTCTGTGGAGCTGGAATTTACTGTGGTTCTTTAGTATCTGTATCTATGCACCTGGAGGAATCTGGTCAAATCCATTCCACGTTTTCTCTCTTTTCTTGTCCCCCCAGACCCTCCATCTCTGTGTCCTTCTCCACATTCTTCTCTCTCTCCTTGTGACATCTGCTGAATCCCCCGTTTGGCTTTCTTTTGCTCTGGCTTCTGCATAGGAGAGGTGATATTCGACCCTGGGCTTTCTGAGTGGGGCTCTTCCACTTGGCATGATGTTCTCCACTTCCCTTCATTTACCAGCAAATGCCTTCATTTCTTTCTTCTTTCTGGCCACGAGTTCAGCCTGGATTGCGTGGGTGTGGACAGGTCAGGAGGATCTCTGTGGCAGAGGAAGGCAGAGCCTGACCGCAGTGCATAGCAAGCAGGAGCCTCTGAGCCGTGGGCCCTGGGGGACGATTGGAACCTGTGTTTAGTTTTCTGATCTCCCTGTTGAGATGGGGCAGGTTGACGTCTCCCCTAGTTTTCTGTGGCTGAGCAAAGAATTTCCACCTATTAAGCAAAGTCCTTCTTCACAGGCCTGTCCCTCTGGAGTCCAGGCTGGGTCCTCAGCTCAGTCAGACAAGACTGAAATGGAGCCGTCAGGGGGCAGCTCTTCTTGCTGAAGTTCAGGGTCTTTTACCAAGTGGCTGTGGCACAGTGACTATTCCAGGGGTGTAGGGTGAGGTCCCAACTGGCCTTATGACCATCACCACGAATCTCCTGGAAGCTGCCCTTATAGCTCGCAGTGTGGCTCCTGCCACTTCTAAGGGGAGCATCAGAGAATCCCCCACATCTGATCTTTCATGTTATGAGCTCCCTTTCCTCTCTCTATGTATGCAGATGTGAAGGACTTCCACAAGGAGGGCAGGTCTAGTTGCATATTCTCCTCTCTTAATGTCTCATTATTTTGTTACCTCTCCAAAATTTTTCATAAGAATATTTTTTTAGTATTCCTGTTTGGATATCCTGGGAAGGTGCTGATACAGGGCTAGATACTGGGGCCAAGGATTCAGAATGCTGTGCACATGCTACTGTTGTTTATCACTTCCCATAATGACAGGATCCCTGTTGGATACTTGGAAGTGGGTATTGTTGGGAGGATTCAGTTTTTAATATGATCAATTGATTCCAGATAAGGAGAGGATAAAGCGCCAACTCTGCAGTTGGCACAGGAATGACAAAGGCTTCCCCCATCTTCCTTGTGCATCAGCTGCACCAGGCATTAAATGCTCAGTGAACTCATGAACTGCTTCTCTTGCTGACCTACAGCTGCCCACTGCCCTTTAGCATAAGCCTCAATCTCACTGGCAGATCTCCATGACCTCTTAGCCTCAGGCCCATGGCCTCTAAGTGGTCCTTGTCTTCCTTCAACAGGACCAGTCCCTCTTCCTCCCAGCCCTGAACATGGCAGGTGTGCACCTGAGAACGTGGCGACAAGCCATGCAGTGGCTGCCCAGCCTTGGTGAGTTCACCTATGGGTTCCCACCTAGGACCTGCAGGCTCACAGCCCCTTGGTGCTATTTCAGAGCCCAGTGGATTCATTGTGATGTCACATGCTGATGACCTTATGGGAAACCAGACACCTAGCCTCCCTGGAGATTAGCTGATGGCCTTTTCTGCCCCCAGGTTTCTTCCCAGCTGGAGGAGACGTGACGAGGTCGATGCAAAACCCACCTGGAGAGGATTAGAATCTTGACTCTGCATCTTAAGGACCATGTGTGACATTGGATTAGTTACTTCACTTTCCCCAGGCTTCAGTTTCTCATCTGAAATGTGGCAATGCAAACATCCCTCTTACAAAGTTGTCTGAAGGGAAACTCATATAGCAGGTGTTAATTGTGAGCTTAGTGCCTGGTCTCATGCCACAATTCTTAGTCATCACTGATTTTTGTTGGATAGATCCAGTTTTATGGGATGCAAATGTACTAATAGGTGGTTGACGGTCAATTACTTTCAATATTGTTCTTCCCATGGTAACCAGAGTCATCTTAAAACAACAAAGCCCCTGAGCTTGGCGGTCCATGCCTGTGATCTCAGTGACCAGGGTTCTGAGGCAGGAGGATTGCGAGTTGGAGGCCACCTTGGGCAACTTAGCTAGACCCTTATCAAGATAAAAATAAGTAACAAAACCCCCAAACAAGTCACATTCTCCACTGTGTAAGCTTTTTGAAGTTTCCTCACTGAGCTTCCTAGCTTATGGTCCTTCTCCTAGGCCGACGTCTGTGGTTTCCACATTGGACTCTGGCTTTGAAACCCCATGGAGCACCCTGCAAATTCCTGTGCCTGGATCTTAGCTCCTGCAGTCTGAGGAGGGTCATCTGCTGTTCGTAGGTGCAGCATTATTATGTTTTCTTTTTTGCAGTTCTTGGTTCAAACCCAGAGCCCCCCACATGCTGAAGAGGACATGACCACCAACACTAGCCTCAGCATTGGGATGGTGGTGAGCCCTGCAGGTAGCTGCAGGGAGCAGCCCTGACCTCTGTTGCTTTCTGGTGGTGTTTCTTAGCAGGAACCTTGTTCCTGGAGCCTTCTGCCTGGGCCTTCTGTGTGACCACCCAGGGCGCTGAGTTCTTTGCCCTCTCAGGATCTGGCCTCCTGAAGAGCCTGGTGCTATTTCCTTTCCCTCTCTTTTCTCTGTGACTCTGGCCCAGCTCAGAGCTCTGGAGCTTTTTCCTGAGGAATCTGGTTTGGAGGGCTTGAACCATCAGTCTCGTCCCTGGGGAGCCAGAAGCCCTGCACCTTCCACATGGAGGGGGCCCGTTTTCAGGCCAGTTACACCATCAGTGAAGACAGGGGTCTCTGGTGTTTAGAAATCACCTGTGCTCCTTTTCTCTTAGTGCACGCTACAGACTAGGCTGAGGCCACAAAGGCATTTGTCTTGGGAGTCAATTTTGAGGAGGTCCCCAATATTGGTATTGGCATGAATTATATGTTAATGCAGTATTGAAAAATGTAAAATGAATGCAAAATATTTCAATATTTAAAAAGCGAGAATTGAAAGAAACACAAGTTTTATCTTGTGCTTTAAGATGTCTCAATAAGGAAATGTTGGTACTGTGGCGTTTTGATTGTAAAAGATAGTTCCATCTGTAAATTTTCTTTTTTCTGTGACAGCAGAGATGGAAGCTGCGAGAAATGTGGAAGGCTTGTAGTTAAAGACCATTTCAGCAGCAGACAGCACAGCTGCTGCAGTGCACAGAGCAACCTCTGTGTGGCGCTGTCTGCTGTGGGCTGTCAGGAGTGTGTCCTCCATGAGGGTAGAGCACTAGGGATCCTGTAGCATGACTCAAGCCCAAGTCCT
The DNA here is from genome assembly GCA_028644305.1 of Xerus rutilus. Taxonomy (NCBI): domain Eukaryota; kingdom Metazoa; phylum Chordata; class Mammalia; order Rodentia; family Sciuridae; genus Xerus; species Xerus rutilus. Next base: position 1,762,038 of record CM053411.1, read on the forward strand.
GGCACACACCTGTTCTGGGCAAGGCTGCTTCCTTCATGTAGGATGAAGACAAAGGATGATGAGGCTTCTACCTTGTAGAGCTCAGCAGCCTGAGATGCTGAAGCAGCTCAGAATCACAGGAGGGCCTCATAAAGAGGAAGCCAAGCTTCCTGGAAAAAAGGAGCCACCTTCAGGGGACAGTGCAGTGTGGGGCTTGTCCAGGAGAGGGCCACAGGGAGCTATGCTCGTTCAAGGTTACCTTCAAATCCTGCAGCTGTTCAGGGAGCTCTCTGACCCTGCATGCAATGGTGTCTGGACCATGGCTGGACAATTATGGAGAGCTGGAGGGTACAGGGGAGACAGGGCATTGCTCCTGGTGGACTCTAGACGCTGCTCTAAACTCTGGTCTTGCTGCTAGTGCGGCCATTAGGGGGAGGTTTCTTTATTGCTCTTCTCAAGTTAGGGTGGGTAAAACTATAATGTAGCACACTAGGTGGTGTGAGCCTGGGCCCCATGAACCCACATGGAGCATTTTTGTAGTGTGATCTGTTACCTGAATGTCTCAGGGAAGGAGTGTTATGTTTTAGCTCCCACACACTTATAGGATAAAAGGCACACGTTCTGCTATTTGCTATGAGAAGACACAGCTTCAAGCTGCTCCAGTAGACAGCACTGGAAACGAGGAAGGAATTTATTCACTTCACACTGATCTTAGAGGAAAAAAGAAGCCCGGTTGTAAAGCAGCTACCCAATAAAATGAATTCAGAATATTTACAGTTGTTTATGTTGACCCTCTTTTCCTTGCTGTTTTTCTGGACTCTGGATTGGAGAATGATGGACACAGTATTAGCCCCTGACACCTGGTTTGGCCCCAGCTCTGCCTGAGCTCAGTGAGTGACCTCCTTAGACATTTCTGCTCTGTCCTCTTCCCTGGTTCCCAGTAGGGACAGCTGGTTTCTGAGCTTCTCTCTGGGTTTGAGTGTCTGTGTCATGAGATGGACAGGTGGGTGAGCTGTCTCTTTGGAGCTGTAGAACATCAGTGTGGAGAGCAGAGGGCACAGGACCCTGTGGCACAGAGGTGGTCACCTCCAGGTTCCTCTCACTTCATTCTGTGCTAGGAAGTTCCATTTCTTGCCCACAGGAGGTGATGTGAACCTGCAGATAAACTCACCCTAGCCTCAGTCCTGGAAAGGCTGGTCTATATTTCAAGCATACATTTCATTTTACATTTTGAACTTGTGAAAGAGCAAAATTATAGAAACTGAACAGGATACCATGGTGTTTCTCTGTTGTCACTCAGGTTTTCTTTTGTGCATTCATAGCAGTCAAGGAATGTGGACGTCCTCGGCCCACATGGCACAGCTGGAACCACAAAATCTTGCTCGGGCTGTGTCACCCTGGGCCAGGCAGGCACTGCTCCTCCCAGTCCTGTTGGTACCCAGGCAGAGGAGGCGCCCTACCCTGTGTTTGCACCAGATGGATCCCATGGCCTCTCGCTGCTGCTGTGGGAAAAGTAGCCTGGAAAGTGAGTGACTTGTGATTATTTTTAGTTGTTAGAGAAAACTGGTCCCTTCAAAAATCACTCTTTAATAAGACAAACTATTGAAAGAGATAACAAAAGAACAATATTTTATTTTTCCAGAAAGATATCCGTAGCACTCTTACACTTCTTGGACAGTTCAGGAGCTGTTCCACACTCCAATCCATTGACCTTCTGTGTGTGTGTTAGTATTGTGTGTGGTACTTCAATGTGTGTGTTAACACTGTGGCACACCATAGTTTTACACAGCCAATTGACGATATATTTCTGCCAATACTTTATTTGTATTCTTACTATTTTTCTGCATGCACTGTGTATTTTTGTATGAAATATAGCCCCAAACCAGCAGCTAAGCTATTAGCTATTTCTGTGAGTGAGAAATCAGGCAGTGGCTTCCCTGGGTGGTCCTGGCCCAGAGTTTGTCTTGAGGATGTTGTGGGGATGTTAGTCAATGTGGAGCAGGTGCCTCGTGGGCACCAGCTCTGGTGCCCATCCTCAGAGCAATAAGAATGAATTTTTGCACTTTAAAAAACAGTGTAATCTTTTCAGTACATTTATCTGCTTCTTTTGACAACACTGTGAGTTTGCTCCTGGGCTCCCACTGCATCTCCTGCTGACTTTCCCAGCCCAGCTTGGCACTTGGGTCAACATCAACTTTATCGTGACCATAAGGACTCTCCATCAAGTGACAGTCTCCATCAAGTCATCCCCAGGCATCTAAGGAGGGCAGAATCCCCTTTGGGAAGCTCATGTTTCTCTGCTAGACTGACTGGGAACATGTGAGATGACCTGAGAGGCATCTAGCCAGGGTGTTTAGGAATCATGGAGGAAGTAAATACTCAGAACCTGCGTGAATCCCCCTTTTCCTGCATTTTCAGGTCCCCAGGTTACAACTTTCTACCCTCTAAGTGACTTAAGAGGGACTCATGCAATTCTGGTTTTTCCACAGATGGAGGCAGGAGGTTGAGGGGAGACAGGCAGGGAGAGTGGGGTCTGTACAGTCACTGTATCCCTGCTGGATCCTGCAATAATAAGAGAGATGCAAGATTGAGTGCCAACTTGATAAGCCATTTCTACAATCTCAACCTCACCTGCCTCGTCTTGGAGGACAAAATCTGCTCATCTCTCATGTGGACAGAGCAGATCTGAGTAGAATGGGGGCCACAGGGCTCACCTACCTCTCCCTTATTTTTCCTCATCCCCTCTGCTCTCCCCAGGGATCCAGAGCACCAGCAGCCCCAGGAGCTGAGCAGGAGCCTCATTCTGAGAAGGTGAGCTGAGGAGCCCTGGTGAGTCAAGGCCAGGATAGAGTTGAGCTTTTATCTCAGCCTTGCAGGAAGGTCCTCCCCAGGGAGCAGCATGCAGATATTTTGGTGAATGCTTTGCTGGAAAGAGTAGGGGAGGGCGGGAGCTTCTTGTTTGAGCCTGGTGACATAATACACCTTTTATATTTTGAGGAAACACCGCCAAGATAATTTGCACCATGACAGCATCAGAGACCCAGGATCATGGAGGTGTGCGCGCAGGTCAGCTCCTTGGAGTGGAACAGCAACATGGCTGTGAACTGCTCAGAGGTGCACTTGAACTGGATGGCTCGTCTATTGTGGATGAAGGTGGCTTAGGTCTTGAGGCCAGGCAGCATGATGGGGCACATGGCAGGCTTCATGCTTTGGGGGACCCGGTCCATGAAGTAGCTGCCATTCTTGTTATGCACATTGGGTATCTGCTCATCCACCTCCTTCATGGACATGTAGCCTTGGGAGATGGTGGCCATGGTCTGGTAGCAGTCATGGTGGGGTTTACAGGTGGCCATCACATCCTTGGCCTTGAGTATCTGCTGGGTGATCTCTGGAAACTTCAGGGAACAATAGTTCACGCTGCCCAGACTGGTCAGGGGTGAGAATACTGGCATGAAAAAGTGCAAGGGGAAAGGAAAGGGCCCCATGTTCCCAGCCAGCTTGTGCAGCTTGTGTTCAGCTGTCAGTGAAGGGCAGGCATTTGGTGACCCCACTCATCTTGACCATCACCAGATGTCTGGGGTCCCCATGGGTGGGCATGGTCAGCTTCCGGGGCATGCACAAGGTTGCCCCTTGTGGATGCACAAGGTTCACCTGTGTTGTCCACCAGCTGGTGGAAGAGAGAAAGTCATAGAGCTCTGCCCTGGTGTCTGAAACCTTAGGGAGGGCCCGATGCTGAAGGTGTTCATGATGTGGCCTGGGTAGTCAGTCCCCCAGGGTCCTGCTGATGAGTCTGGTGCCTGTGACCCAACCAGTTCCACACCTAGAGAGCCCATTAGCTGGAAGCCCTGGAGACAGTCACACTTTCTGACTCGCTCCTCACTACACCCAGAACAAAGTCCACCACTCAGCTTCTCTGTAGTGGTCCCTTGCCAGTTAGTCCCTGCTCTGATCTTGCTGAACACAAAGCCATCTGGGTTGAAGCTGTGACCAAATAGTCCCCACCTCACTGAACACATGGTGCCTGGATCCAGGTCCACCAGGGTAACTGAGGCGCATATCTGTTGCCAGCTGCTTTGTTGGAGCAGAGGTTGATTCTCTCCAGCTGTCAGTCACTGTCTCCATGGTAACTGCTGGTGGGGGGGAGGAGAGGGCGATGCCATGCTCATCACTGATGAACTCCCCATGACTGATGCCAACCTGGCGGACCCATTGACCTACCTGGGTGTGCAGTATTTTCCCCATGGAGCCTGCTTTGCAGTGGGTGGAGGTGTATGGTGTGGACCAGAAGGATCCGTTTAACAGGGACTGCTTGTTTCTTCTCCAGAATGTCTCTCAGTGGAATGCTCCTTACTCTGTATGCTACCAGTTCACACCATGATCTTCTCTTAGTCCTTTGAACATTTCAATGTTCCACCTTTTGAATTCTTTTCCTACCACTTCCTCCACTGTGGCATGTGTGGGGTCAGTTGTGTTGTGAGCTATCTGGGATTGTTTGTTGCCTTGATCTTTTAAAATTATTAATATTTCCACTTCTGTTTTGAGATGATTCTTATTTCTGAACCAGCTACTATGTCCAGCGTATAACACCTCGGTAGGAGTGCCAACCCTCAGTACTTGTAGCCACTTCAGACACTGCCTTTTGCAAATGAGACTTAAAAACACTTATTAACATTATTCTGCAGCAGCCCTCATCTGTTTTTGGGGGTCAGGGTTTTAAATTCTGTTGCTTTCTCTCTGGGGAATCTATGACTGTGCTATTAGTTAATGCTGAGCTCTGACCCAAAAATGTCCAGCATGTTGGGGGTCTGTGTGCACAGTTTCACTGCAGGGTTGACCGTCTTCTTGGATGGACAGTTTTTTTGACGACCTTGTTTAGGTAACCACAGTGTAGGTGCTGGTGGGAGGAGAATGAACTCCCTCAGCCTATCCTCCAGCCCTTTCTAGGTTCAGAAGTGGTGACTCAGGACTCAGCAGATTTGGTTGAACTTAATTCTTTTCGATTCCCCAACCCCTCCAGCGTCAGCGAGGCTCCTAATCCTAGAGCTCAGTTCTCATATTTTAAGTGAAAGAGACTTTGCTTCTCTAAGGGTTCCAGAGTTCCTTGAGTAGTGATGAGTTGCCGTTTGATTCGCTCTTTGGGAGCTGCTCTGATAGTGTGTCTTCTCCTGTCCACCCTACTCCATCCCCAGAGCTAGACTCCGTAGGGTAAGTAGATGTTAGAAATAGACAGACTCACTGTGAGTAGAGTGTTGGGCTAGAAAAGAAAGGTAGGGCTGTTTGAAGGTGTCAGGGAGGAAGTGGAGTCCAGGCTGTGGGAGGGGCTGTAAGAGGGAGGAAGTGAGGCAGAGGGAGAAAGTGATGCTTTTGGTACTAGAGGAAAAGCTGCAGATGCTAAGGGCAATGGAACCAGCAAACACGCAGAGCAGAAAGACACCAAGAACCGGGATCAGAAAACAACCTTCAAATGTAAAATAAAAGGAAACGGAACACAAAAAGCAGACAGACAAATAAACAAAATAAAAACAAAGAACAGAACATCCCCCCAGACAAACCCCCAAGCAAACCCCCAAACAACAACAAAAAAGTCACTACCCCAGGAAAAAGAGAGAGAAAGAGAAAAGAGTAATACAAGGGACAGAAATTATAAAATCGAGAGAAAACTCTGGAAACGTATATGTGCACATACACGAATCAATCAGTAAATATACCCAGAATAACAATTAAAACATGAAGGATTAAAAAATAAAATGAAAAAAAGAAAAATTCTAAATTCAAATCATTTAAATTTTCCCCAGGTGGAGCTGAGGTGGCGTGTGTACATCCTTCCCCACACTGTCCTTCTCTTCCCGTGGGCTGTGCACCTCTTAGAGGGAGTCAGGGCGGGGTGATAACCCCACCCTCACTTTGTGATTTTGCCCCTCCTGCTGGAACAGATTGGAAGTGGAGCCAGTTGACAGGGCTCTGCGGCTCTCTGTTCTCCTGTACACAACTGGACCTACCTTCTGTGGGGATGTTTTCCTGACGTCTTGGATTGTTGCTCTTCCTGGGTGGATTTAGTGCAGAGATCTTTTGGGAGGTTCTTGCTGCTGGGGAAAGTTCTATGTGACAATCCTCATCAGAGTCCTTCTAGAACCTTCTTTCCTCTTACATTCTCAACCTCACCTGCCTCATCTTGGAGGACAAGACCTGCTCATCTCTCACATGGACAGAGCAAACATGAAACTTTGTGGCACTTTTGGCTGTTGAATGCCATCAGATGTTTCCCAACCTGCAGTCCAGGCTATTTGCTTCCCTAGGAGCTGACTGCTGTGCATGGTCTCCCGCAGGCCCAGCCCAGCTGCCCACGTCTTATAAAGGAGGACACAGCCATGAGACCTGAGCTGTGTTAGGCAGGCAGGGCAGCAGGATGGCGTCCCAGACCCAGGTGTGCATGTTCCTGTAGCGCTGGGCCTCAGGTGAGGAACTTAAAAATGCCACCATGTAATCAGAAAATATATCTTGTTATAAAAATTATTTCAGTTATGTATTATGTTATTTAAAAATAATGTTATCACTTAACATGAAAGAATGACTATGAATCTAGTGAAGTCATGACTTATCATTAGAAAGCACATTTTCAGTAGCCTATTAATTTGAATATGGTGGTGGGCGCTTGTATGTTTATTATCCACTCCTGATTTCAGGTGTGTGTGAGGACATCGTGATGACTCAGACTCCAGGCTCCCTGCTGTGTCTGCAGGAGAGAGGGTCACCATCAGCTGTGAGTCCAGCCAGAGTCTTTCATGAGATTCTAATAACAAGGACTACTTGGCCTGGACCAAACAGAAGCCAGGACAGGCTCCTAAGTTGCTCATCTACTGGGCATCCACATGGGCAGCTGGGGTCACATTGAGGTTCAGTGGCTCTGGGTCAGTGACATATAGTTTTTCTGATGACATGCCACCATGTCATCAGAAAATATATCTTGTTATAAAAATTATTTCAATTATGCATTATGTTATTTTAAAATGATGTTATCACTTAACATGAAAGAATGACTATTTATGAATCTAAAACATTCACATTTTGCTCTACTATCAGCAGCCTCCAGGCTGAGGACATAGCAGATTATTACTGTCGGCCTTGGATCAGGGCTCCAGCCTGAGGAATGGATAAAGAAACTGTAGTATATATACACAATGGAATATCACTCCATATTAAAAGAGAATAAAATCATGGCATTTACAGGTAAATGGATGGAGTTAGAGAATATTATGCTAAGTGAAGTAAGCCAATCCCTAATATCCAAAGGTCAAATGTTTTCTCTGATTAGTGGATGCTGATCCATAAGGGGCATGGAAGTGGGGAGCATGGGAGAAATTGAGGAACTTTAAATAGGGCAAGGGGAGGGAGGGGATGGGAGGGAGTACTAAGGAATCCCTCCATGTGATCTTCAGATTCATTTCAGATTATGGGAATTGCCCTGTTTTTTTTTTTTTTTTTTTTTTTAATAATGAATTTATCCAGTCCTGAATCATGGACTGCCTCTACCTTCCATGGTTTGGGGCTCTTTCAGTTTGAGAAAGTTGATCCATCTTTTCCTGAACTTCATGATGTTACCACTTCTGGAGGGCACACACTAGCTGTTTCGTAGAATGTCCCTCAGTTAGGATGTTTGTCTCCTCCTCATGGTAAGATCTAGCTGCAGCCTCTCCAGCAGGAATGTCTAGAAATGAAGCTCTTCTGTTACAGTTTTCTATTGGGTGGTGCCTAATTTCAATCTGTCTCATGACTGCTGATGTTCACATTGATTCCTGGGTTAAAGGAATGTTCCAGACTTCTGGACTGTATAGTTCCTTTTTGTTTGTTTGAAATTAGCATGGGGCTGGGGTGTGGCTACGTGGCAGAGCACCTACTTGGCATGTCTTCTGTATGATCCATCTCCACCTTTTTCTAAGTTAACATAAAATTATTGAAAAGTTTCTTGATCCTTTATGGTTATTCCATTCCTCATCAAAGCGTCAGTGTCAGTCTGCACCCACGGGTCGTCTTTCTCTAATGGCTTAGTCTGTTATCATTGTACATTTTGATTCTCAGAATTGCCCAGGTTTGGCAGTGGGAGAATCAGTGCAGGAGTTACTCTTTAACTTTGCCCTGGTCTCATCATTTTTGGAGCACCTCCTTTGTTCCCGATTCAAGGTGCAGAAGTTTCTAAGGATTCCTAGAGGCAAGTATGTCTGGGCACTATGAGTGCTTATTGGGACCTTTGTCTTGTACCTGGATTGAAGCCAGTCTACCTATATATCCATCAGTCAATCAATCCATCTATCCACCATCAACGTCTATCATCTTTATCTATCTGTATGCGTGTTCCTATCTATACCTATGGATATATCTCTGAATATATTTTCTTATTTCCTATTCTGGTCAAAATCCCATTCATCCTAGTGCGGTCCCCTCTCGTGTTCGAGATCCCTTCCTCCTACAAGCAAGCCGTGGCTCTGCTTGTCCCTGGTGCATTGTTTCCTCCCCAACCTCCCTCTGAGGCAAAGCACCTGCTCTTGTCATTGGCCTGCCCTCCCAGGGGACACCCTCGCCTACTCGTGAGCACACCTGATCCTGCTCTGATATACCTTGTCAGGATATAACCAACTTGTACACCTGTATTAATTCTGTGTTATTGGGTGTTTTGTCACTGTGACAAACACCTGAGAAGAAGCACCTTAGAGGAGGAAGAGTCACTCTGGCTCATGGTTTCAGTCCATGAGCAGCTGGCTCCAAGGCAGAAGTGTCATGGCACGAGGGCTTGCTGGAGGGAAGCTGCTCAGCTCAGGGCATCCAGGTAGCGGAGAGGAAGGGCTGGGGCCAGGAAAAGCCCTGCAGGGCACAATCCCATCACCTCCTCCTTCCAACGGGGTTCTACCTCCCAAGAATTCATTTAAATCATTAGTCCACCAAATGCATGAATCCCCTAATGAGGTCTTCACCCCATGAGTCTCTGGGGGACACTCCATGGTTAAACTACAACAGAAGCCTCCTCGCGCTGCCTGGTGTCCCCCCTGCACCCTTGGGGCCACACGCCTGTGAACCCTCCTCATCCTGCTCCACATTAGACATGCACAGGGGCCCACAGCACCCCGCCCCCATGTGAGGATGCCCTCATCTGCTCCAGGGTCCCCTCCTCCACCTGGGCACCTTCCCCTGCTGCAGCAGTGTGGAGGGTGACCCCGCCCAGTCTTGTGACATGGCTTTCTCCTCACCCAGGTGTGCCCTGGCCTTGCACAAGCCCCTGGGAGCAGTGCTCTCCTAGAAACTGGATGAGGTTCTGTGACAGAATAATAGACAGATTTGGGACACATGGTAGACTCAAGGCAGATGAGCAGTGGGACCAGGGAGACCTTTAGCTTCTGGAGTGAAAGCTGAGGTGAAGCTGGGGAGGGGCCCACGCAATAATCAGAGGGTCTCGGGGAACATGTGGCCTGATGTGTAGGCAGCTGCAGAGGGAGGGAGCTGGCCTGCAGGTGTGGAAGGGCCAGTCCTGGACATTGTCTGCCTAGGTCAGAGGACAAGTCAGAGCCTTCAGAGTGGAGGAGGACGGGAGCTCAGCTGGGGTGACGGGACAGCACGGGCACATGGTCACCATCATTGCCTTCCTTACTCGTCAGGACACTTGCACTTGATTTGTTCTGTCCAGTTCTGTCCTTTTGCTGACACCTCTTTGCATTTCTGGCTGGTAACACTGAGAATTTACCATGTGCAGCTCTTCAAGGAGTCAGGTGTACAGGAAGCCTCTCTGGAATAAATAGTGTGCACAGGTACCAAAAGCAAGAAGTCAGTAAAATCTCATGCAGGCTGTGGGATTGTGATAGAGCTGAGGGACCTGGTCTTGATGGGAGAGCCAGCAGGAGCAGTGTGTCCCGAACCACGGTGAGAGCAGGAGGTCACTGTGCTCACAGGAAATGGATAATTCTGTTCTGTGGCCCCTGGGGAAACATGTTCACTCTAGGCAAATCTGTGGTGCCCTGGTCCAAGCTGGTACAGCTGGGGACAACTGAAGATGTTGTCACGTACTGTCAATAAGGTCATAGTCAGGGCTGAGTGACTGAGAGGAGCCCGCTCTGCCCAGCCCTGCAGCTGTGCCCAGCCTACCCAGCCCTGCTGATTTGCATGTGCCCACAGCACAGCCCACTGCCCTGAGGACTTCTTCATAGGCTGCTCACACCCTGTGCAGGAGTCAGTCCCAGTCAGGACACAGCATGGACATGAGGCCCCCTGCTCAGCTCCTGGGACTCCTGTTCCTCTGCCTCCCAGGTGAGGAGGGACAGCGCTGGGGAATTGCTCAGCACAGTGTGGTCAGTACCTGGCTCTTCAGGGAAATCCTTTTACCATATGATTAATTATATGCATATTTCTTTTCATGTGTTCAATTTCAGGTGCCAGGTGTGACATCACGATGACCCAGTCTCCATCCTCCGTGTCTAAATCTCAAGGAGAAACAGTCACCATCAATTGCAGGGCCAGTCAGGGCATTAGCAAGGAGTTAAACTGGTACCAGCAGAAACCAGGACAAGCTCCTAAGCCCCTGATCTATTATACCAATCGTTTGCACTCTGGGGTCCCCTCGAGGTTCAGTGGCAGTGGATCTGGGGCATATTATTCTCTCACCATCAGCAGCCTGGAGCCTGAAGATGTTGCCACTTATTTCTGTCAACAAGATTATAATACCCCTCCCACAGTGATACAGGCCATGACATAAACCTCCCAGGGAAGCAGAAGTGAGGCTGGGCTGCCCCAGCTGCTCCTCCTGCTGCCTCCACCTGCTGAGGGCACTGCTCAGAGGCAGCCAGGCTCTGGGGTCCCTGAGAGGTTTCATGAGGCCTGGAGAAGTTCCCCTGCCCCCTGCTTCTTTCTCCTCACCAGCCCCAGCACTCAGCCATCAGGTCAGACCCAGGGGAGTGGGTGTCTCTGGAGGTGTGCACGCCCTGCTCAGGGCAGTGCTGCTCCCCCAGTCAGTGAGAGGAAGCAGAGAGGAGGCAAATCAGGAGAAGCAGCATGATGAGTTCTACACTATGGGTGCAGGACCCTGGTGCTGGGTGAGCTCAGCCCAGCTGCCCAGGGGAACAGCAGATTGACTCATAGATGGTCAGATTTTATGATAAAGATGTCACTGCAAAATCTGTGGCCAATTCCTCTTCACAGCAAATGTCTCTGTCAACTACATATGCAAATGTTATCAAGTATGTAAAGTGGGCTCAACATCAATATTCTTCAGAGAGCAAAAGTTGCAACAAACCACCAGAATCCTTCAGAAGAAAAACCATAAAACTAAACCATGAGCAACATCAAGCACAGCATGGGGAATAACCTAGAACACTTTCATGTATTTGGGTATGCGAAGTGGTACCCGAGTGGGAGACCTGCCCTGATCATGCACATCGCTGTGACCCAGGCCCTGCACTCAGAGCACATACAGATGTGCACAGATCCCCATGTGCAGTGACCTCACAGCATTGTCTGTGATAACTGCAACCTGAAACAGCTAAGTGCCAATCAACTGGATAAATGAAATGCTGTATGTGCATGCACTGAAATTTCATACAGCAGTGAAAACATTCACTGCTTTCAAGAACCCTGCAAGACTATGCAGGAGCAAGAGAAACTGGAGCTCATTATCCTTGATTCTATGTTTATGAGGGTCAAAAACTAGCAAAATTTCAATAATTGTTTAAACTCAGCTTATTAATTGCATGGGGAAAAGTGGGGTCAATGAATTGTTATTCTTGGTTGAGAGGTTTTCCCCCCACTAGCATTTTGCATGTATTATTCTCTTTCAACTGAGAAACCTCTGATAGCTCTATGAAAGTTCCCTCAACTGGTACAGGTTGCTTTTCTCTCTCTTTTTAATTTTTTTCAATTTTTTTAGATATACATGACAGTAAAATGAATTTTGATATATTATGTATGCAAGGAATATAACTCCTCATTCTTGTGGTTGAACAGGTAATGGAGTTACCCTGGTTGTGTATTCATATATGAACAGAGGAAAATTATTTCCAGTGCTTTCCACTACCTTTCCTATTCCTATCTTTTCTCCTTTCCCTTCTTTCCCCTTTGTCTAATCAAAATTACTTCTATTCTCCCTTCCCCTTTATTGTGCATTAGCATCCACATGTTAGAGAGAACATTTGGCCTTTGTTGTTTGGGATTGGCTTATTCCACTTAGTGTGATCATCCACAGTTCCATCCATATACAGGGAAACGTCATAATTCCTTTCTTCTTTATGACTGAGTAATATTCCATTGTGTATATACACTACTGCTTTTCACTGGTTGCTTGGAATTTTTCTTTGTCTTTAAATTTTAATAATTCGTTTATAATGGATTTTAGTGTGATCTTCTTTAGGTTGGTCCTATTTGGGACCTTCAAGCTTAGTTTACCTGAATGCTTATATTCCTCCTAATGTCTGAGAAATTATTAGCCATTGTTACTACAAATAATCATTTTGCTTCTTGAGTTTTCTCTTCTTTTAATAGAATTCTCATAAAGCATTAGTTGGTTTGTTTGACTCTGTTCCATCATCCTTGTATTCATTCCGTTTGTTCCTTATTTCGTTATTTTCTTAGGCGGAGAGAGTTTCACACTCTAATTCATAGGTCTTTTTTTCTACAGGGTGGAGTCTGCTGTAGAACTCTCTGTAGCATTTCCCCATGTCATTCAGGCTCTTCTTCAGCTCTAGAATTTCTGTTTGAAGGGAAAACTAATATAACAATAAAATTTCCTGTGTAGTGAGATAAATTTATAGACGTGAGGACAAATGTGCCTCAGCAGCCTGGAGTGCTGAGAGGTCACGCCACGGCAGGAGTGTGGGTGGCCTGTGTGAGCACTGCTTTGGCTCTTGTCTCTTTCTTTCTTTTCCTTTTTTCTTTCCCTGCAGTGCTGGGCATGGCATCCAGGGACTCGTGCCTGCCAGCCAGCACTCCAGCACTGAGCCACACCCAGCCCTCGGCTGATCACTGCCACTCCATGAATGTGGCTGGGCAGACTTAGACTTCTTGGGTCCTCCCTGTAACCTTGAGCCATTAGACAAATAGAGAAGAGGACACGTGGCCATGCACTGCGAGGATCCCAGAGAAAGGCCATGAGAGTGGGAGGGAGAGAAGGGCGGGAAGTAAATCTGAGGTGGGCGGAGTAGTGCACGCCTGTGTTCCCAGCACTTAGGGAGGCTGAGACAGGAGGATCGCGAGTTCAAAGCCAGCCTCAGCAACGGCGAGGTGCTAAGCAGCTCAGTGAGACCCTGTCTCTACATAACACACAAACTAGGGCTGGGGGTGTGGCTCAGTGGTCGGTGCCCCTGAGTTCAGTACCAAAAAAAAAAAAAAGCCCCAGTACCAAAAAAAAAAAAAAAAAAGTAAATCTGACATGTAGACCTGAGGTATAGAGAGAAGCACAGAGTCAGAGACCTTGGATCCAATGAGCGAAAATCACCTCAGAAGAACGCTTAGATTTCTAAACAACTATATAGGATTTTATTTATTCATTTCACACTGAGCTGAGATGAATAAATGAGAAGCCTCATCTTAAAGCATCTGAAGAGAGAGATTCAGAGTATTTATAATAGTTCATTCATGCTGGCCCTCTGTTATCCTACCATTTTGCTGGACTGGAGAAGGAAGATGGACACAAGATTAGCCCTTGACACCTGGTTTGGGCCTCAGCTCTGCCTGAGCTCAGTGAGTGACCTGGTTAGACATTTGTCCTCTGGCCTCTTCCCTGTTTCCCAGGAGGGACAGCGGGCTTCTGAGCTTCTCTCTGGATGTGAGTGTCTGTGTCATGAGATGGACAGTGGGTGAGCTGTCTTCTTGAGCTGTAGAACATCAGTGTGGAGAGGAGAGGGCACAGGACCCTGTGGACACAGGTGGTCCCCTGCAGGTTCCTCTCACTTCATTCTGTGCTGGGATGTTCCACCTGTTGCCCACAGAGGGCGACGTGAACCTGCAGATAAACTCACCAGAGCCTCAGCCCTGGAAAGCCTGATCTTCCTTTCAAGGATAAATTTAATTTTACATTTTTAACTGGTAAGACAGCAGCATTAGAGGAAATGAACTAGACGATGTCATCTCTCACTGCTGTCACTCAGGGTTTCTTTGTGCACTCATAGCACTCAGGAGGGTGGATTGTCCCACTGCCCACAGGTCACAGCTGGCACCACAGTATCTTGTTCAGGCTGTGTCCTCCAGGGCCAGGCGGGAGCTGCCCCACACAGTCACATGGGGCCCCAGGCTGAAAAGACTCCATCTCTTCCCGTTTGCACCCTGTGGAGCCCATGGCCTCTAGTTACTGCTGTGGGAAAGGAGCCCTGGAACGTGAGTGACATTGAAGGTTATTTTACCTGTTAAATAAAACTCTTTTCTTATAAAGAAAAAGAATATCACTGTTTACCAAGTCAAACAGTAGAAGATATTACAAAAAACAACCCTTTATTTTGCCAGAAAAGAACTCTAACTAACCTTCTCTGTAAGGTGCTAATATTAGGTAGGGTACTTCAGTGTGTATGCTAACCCCATGGAGCACTGTTGCTTTATAAGCCAGTATAAATTGTAGTTTTGACATTACTTTGTTGAACTTCATACTATTTCTCTGCATGCAGTGTGTATTTCTGTGTGAAATATTGCCCCAACCCAGCAGCTTAAACCATTGCCATTTTACTTTCCCCCGTTTCTGTGAGTAATTGAGGAGAGGCTTCCCCAGGAAGTTCTGGCTTCAGTTTTGTCTTCAGATGTTGTGGGGATGTTAGTCACAGGTGCAGCCATGGAAAGGCTTCCCTGGTGGATCTCCAGGGGCCTTCCCTACATTGTCAAGGTGATGGTGCCACCTACATTGGCAAGGGCCCGGGCTCTCACTTTGGCCCTGCCCTGGGCTGTCTGGGGGTCCTTCCAGGTGTCCCCTGCCTCCTCTGGAGCAGTTCTCCTCCCACAGTGCTCAGCAGGCAGGAGTCTCAGTGTCCTGGCCTGTGGAGTCACTCACTGCCACTTCCTGGCACTGGATGGATAACAAGCCCTGTCCTGACTGGAGAGGAGAGTGTTGTACAACTGGAGGGGACGTAGATGCAGGGCACTGGGGCCTCCTGCAGGTGTATGTTCAGGGCTGCACAGCTGTGGGAGGATACTGTGCACCTTGCAGGGGCCCCTGCAGCCTAGCCCAGCTGCAAGTATTTTATACATGAGGACTTTGCCATGAGACCTGAGCAGCATCAGGCAGGCAGGGGCAGCAGGATGGTGTCCTGGGCCCAGGTGTGCATGTTCCTGAGGCTTCGGGCCTCAGGTGAGGAATTTAAGCACTGCAATGGTGTCACATAAATACATTTGTAGTGTTGACAAGCTAATTTTAAGATACAGTGAGAAATAATGACTACTTCCCATACGGACCTAATTCTGTGCTGACTTCAATACTGAGAGTAAATAAATTTTAAATGACATATTCCAATGTGTACATGTAAAAAATTTTGTATATGTGAGGTTGTGATAGGACTACTGTGTGACCCAGCTATTTCTCTGCTGGGTATTTACTCAAGGGAACGAGGTCACCAACTCATAAAGATCACGACACTGGCAAGATCACCATAAAATTCTTCACAGTGCCTGTGAGGAGACAGTCAAAGCCCCCATTGTTGGGTGACTGGACAAAGAAATAGGCTCTTTCTGCAGGGCAAAGACAGGAGAGAGCACAGTTAAGAGCATTGCCAGCATCCAGGCTAGGCATGGTGGTTTCCCTTGTCCAGGTGGTTAAAGTGGAGGGAGCAGTGAGTGCTCCATTTTGGAGACAGATGATAACTACTTGCTGTGGTCAGGTCAAGGGATGCGAGAAAAGGAGTCTCAAGATAACTCTGAGATCTTGCTCTGATAAACTAGAAAGGTGGAGTTACCATTTGTCCTGATAGAGAAGACTGTGGGGAGAGTGACCTTGGGGAGCAGAGTGAGGAATGTGGCTCTGGACGTGTTGGGCTGGCCGTGGGCATCAGACTGGCAGTGTGGTTGTCAAGGAGCCCCTTGGTTTTAAGGGTTCTGTGTTTGGGATTGGGGTCTCTGATGACTTCATGACTGTGACATGCTTGGTATCTGGCAAGTCCTATACAAAAGTATAGGATGCCTAGATTCTGGGAAGGTTTCTATACAAAGTACGGGACGCCGCGTGACTGGGAATATTTCTGTGCACAAGCACTGAATGCTTCGCTGCTAGAGCAATGCCCTCCATGAGGAGGCTCTAGCCTTATCAGCCTCGACCTTGATCTCAGGCACACAGCTCCTGGGAATAAAGAAACTCGCTTGCTAGATAACTGCAATGTCTCACCAAGCCCTGCTGCTCCTGGAACTGCTCACTTAACAGTAACTTCAAACAATGGGCCTTCTTGAGAACTCCACAGAGCTCCTCACATTGCATACTGTGATGGTAGAACGTCACTAAGAGAGGCTGGGTACTGTTGCTGACTCTGTAACCTGCACTGGGTCAACACATCTTCACCTTGAGCATAAGGACTCTCTGGAGTGACAGTCTAACTCAAGTCATCCCCAGGCATTTGGGGAGGGCAGGACCACCATTCGGATGCTCTCCTGTGCCCTGAAGGTCTGACTGGGAACATGGGAGATGACCTGAGGGGCATCCCCCAAAAAGGTTTGTAAATCAGGGATGCAGCAGGCACCCAGAGTCTGCATGACATCCACTTCCCCTGTGCCCGCAGGACTCCAGGGCACAAATTCCACATTCTAGGACACTTATGAGTGGCTTCTCCAACTCTGATTCTTCCCAAGATGGAGGCAGTTGACAGGTGACAGGCAGGGAGAGTAGGGTCTGTACAGTCACTGTCTCCCTGCTGGATCCCACAATAGTAAGAGAGATGCGAGACTGAGTGCCACTTTCATAAGCCAATCTCATGATTTTCGTTCTATTAAGTATTGAAGGCTAAGTCATTTTTATGTGTTTGTGGTTAGATTTGAATCCCAATTTTACAATGTGCCAGCATTTGCAGGCACACAGGGACCTCTAGAAGTTCCCTCCTCCATCGTCCCCCCAGAGTCCTGCCCAGGCACAGGCCCTGCTCCTTCTGCAGTGCTCACGCTCATCTTGTCTGTTCATTCAGAAGGCGCCTGGACACCTCTGTGCCTGTCCTCCACATGCCAGGCCAGGCTGCTGCAGCTGACAGGGCCATTCATGGGCTTGGCCTGAGCTGTGGCCGAGGCAGTCATGGTCCACAGCCCTCATGGTCCCTGCACCTTGCTCCCTGAGTCCCCAGCATCTTCCTCCCATAGAAACAGACAATATGCTGTGCTGTTGCCCAGACCAGTAGCATATGTGGCATCTGGGCCACCCAGGCAGGGAAGTTTTTGTTTGGGGCTGCACTACTGTGTGAGGAGCTTGTGTACCTTACACACAGTGATACCCAGCATCCTCAGCCTCCACCCTGCTTGTTTTCAATGTGAAATCTGCCCCTGACCCTCTGCCACTGAACCTGTCTGAGATTCCAGGACACTGTTTGTATACAGGATGTATCATTCCCATGGAGACTGGCCTGGTTTATGTACTAGCCAATACTAATAGGTGCTTTGATCACGATGTTGGAGGCTCTGATTGGACCTGCTGGAGGTTGGCTGTCCAGGGGTGATGGCCTGGAAAAAAGAGTCTGAGTCATCACAATGTTCCCACTGGATCCTGAACTAAGGGTAGAGAAATGCAGGTTATATAGCAGTGTTATGAGACATATTTGTATTTTTCTTCTCTTTCTATGTTTGCAAATGGATTATTTTTTATTTTGATTTTTACAACAAAAATGTTTAATTTGTAACAGGACTCAAGTTTTATAATCTAACAGCCTCTCTGGAGTTCACCTAGCGCATCCTCCTCTTTTTATGTGACAATCTTGATCACAGTCCAGTCCCTTGGTTCATCAAAATCTTCTCTCTCACATTAATCAACCTCGCCTGCCTCATCCTGGAGGACAAGACATGTACATCTCTCATGGGGACAGAGCACATGTGGGTAGAACTGTGGCCCAAGGCTCACCTGCCTCCCCCTTCTCCCTCCTCATCCCCTCTGTCCTCACCAGGGATCCAGAGCACCAGCAGCCCCAGGAGCTGAGCAGGGAGCCTCATTCTGAGAAGGTGAGCTGAGGAGTCCTGGTGAGTCAAGGCCAGGGTAGGGCTGAGCTTTTATCTGAGCCTTGCAGGAAGGGCCTCCCCAGGGAGCAGCATGCAAATGCCCTGGTGGGTGCTGGGGTGGAAAGAGTGGGGGAGGATAGGGTCTGCCTTGTGATCCCAGGGACATCAAATATCTTGTATAGTTGGAGGAAATATAAAAAAGGAACAGCTTGTGGTTTGGGCATGAGGACCCATCATAGAAGCCTGCCTCTGTTAGTTCTCCTGGTACCCAGGGCCTGCCACCCTAAGACAGCACAGATGTAAGGACAGGAAGGTTACCTTCAGGTCAACCCTTGGGAAAGGCGTGGCCTCCCTCTCAGTTAAGGGGAGACATTGACAAGTCCCACCTCATCACTACTGATCTTTGAATTTTCTTCCAGCCACAGCTGCAGTTGACCTTGATCAAGAGCTTCTGTGTCCGTTACCTGGAGGAATACAAAAATGTCAGGGACAATGTTAGCTGACTTTTCCTGTCCCTATGTATGAAATAAGAGCACGAGATTTAAAAAGTCAAAAAAGAGACCTGTGTTTGAGGTGGAAAGAGAGAAGTCCTGCTCAAGGCAAGATGGGAAGGCACATGCCCACCTGGGGCAGTGCGTGTGACATTCTCAGAAGCTAGGTCTGTAAACTGGAGGGTATCCTGTCCTAATTATCTCTGTATGTGTGATGCCTCAGATTCATTCAAACATTTCCTTGAGGCCACTGGACAGAGTGAACTAGGGAGCATTTGATGTCAGTTCTTTGTCACTGATGAGAGAATTTCTTCCTTCCTCTGCTATTTTTCGTTAGCGACACTGGGTAGCAGGTGCCACAAGTCCTGATTTTAAAAGAAGATTCTCTAGCTGGAAGAGGACTGGGCCCACTCTCCCCATGTCTCAGGGTAATTCTATCTGAGTGCCCTTCTCCTGGGCCTTGTCTCAATTGGGCTCACAGGGGATAGCGGGTGGGGTCCCTGCACAGGGACATTAGTTTCATAGTTCCCCATCCCTAATTGGAGAGAGTGTGCCTGTGCTGTTTTGGCCAACAAGGCTGAGCCGCTTCTCCAGACAGCCCTGGTCATCCGACACACCCTCTCCACAGAGTGGAACTTAGTGTGTGAGCCACAGAGCAGCTACTAACCCTGTCATGGTTTACCTTAGTTTAAATAATCCTCTGTGGCCGCCTCCTGTCCTGAGTGGCCAGCTTCCCTATGGACACTGAGGAGCAGGCATGTTTACACAGTGGGATTTCCGGATTCTGGAGACCAGGTTCTCCTTCTGCCTTATCTGGATGAGCAGAAGCAAATGAAATGAAAGAAAATGAATTGGAGCTTATTGGAGGAGGAAGAATAACAGTTCAGAGGCTGAAAACCTGGAGAGTGCAGGCGAACTTGTTAGGAAGTGGGTAGGGGAGATTTGTTACATCCTTCATGTTCTTCTTTGGGAAACTGGAAACTCTCTCAAGTCTTGGACAGTGTGGCTCATGCTGGAGTAGTAAATAGTCCCAGGTGAAGCGCAAATCTGATTACAAGTATTTATATTCATGTTTATAACTGAGAAAGTGATGTCATCCTATTATTTCTGTGGGATAAAAAATGGAAGATCACAGTGAATAAATTGAAATATTAAAACTGATTTGGTTGTTAATAATGTTTCTGGTTTAACACTAAAATTTCACAGTAAGCAAAATATTTTTCTTTGGATATGAAATACCTCCAGGTGTCAATAACCTCTAGTTTATTAATATGTTTAATTTTTTTAGTTTTACATCTGGCCCTATCTTGTCTATTTTATAATTTGTTTTTATCAGTATGCTTTCACAGTTCCAAATCTGACTTCTGGGCAGAACTATCCACTCCATTATTTCTATTCTTTTTTAAATTTTTACTCAAGTTATTCTTCTGATTTTCAAAGCAGGAATCTCCAACTCTGTGGTCTCTTCGGCCTTATAGAACCATTTCTGAGGGTTACAGAGGACTTGGGGTGGCCGTGCGTCCTCAGAGGGCTCCACGTGGCTGCTCAGCAGTGAGGCTGTAACTGAGGGCAGGTGGGGCCCGTCCCCTCTCCAACATGCACTTTGGAAGAGCATCCTTGGCAGGGAGGGTGGCAGCCCCCTTCCCAGGGGAATCCTGTTCTCCCTGTCCGTCCCCCCGTTTACTCAGAGCTGCAGTCCTAGCAGTCCTGGGAGGATGGTGCCCAGGGTCCCTGGCTCACACTGACTCTAGCTGAGAGCCCCGACCCCTGCTTGAATGAGGTCCTGCAGACTCCTCAGGGTGGGTTCTGGGCTTCCTTCTGGCTGTGGCTGCAGAGCCAGGTCCTGGAGCCTGGTGTAGGCAGTGGGGCTCAGAGCCTCAGGGCCAAGGAGCCCTGCAGCTCAGGCCTGTCCTGGTCATGGGTCATTGACCCTGGTCCCAAGTTTGTCACTTTTTTTTGTCTCCCTTTCTTCTTTACCCTTTCCTTGATCTTCCTCCTTCCCTCTGTTCAATTGCCCTCTTTTATTTTTTGGCTATTTTTCTAGCATGGTGATCATTTAACTGACTTTTTTATTTTAGATGACGTTTCTGAAAACCTCAACTCATTTGGATATATTTTATCCCTTTTCTGAACTTTGTCTATTTATCCCTGTTTCTATCTATATGTATGTATGTATGTATGTATGAATCTATCATTTATATATATATCCTATCATTTCTGTAAAATCACTTTGATTTAAACTAAGCCCTTCCTTCCATTATCTAGTGGTTGATTGTCTTTGATCTTACATGTTGAGTTCTGTGTTGTTTGTTCCTAGTGCTAGACTTTCTGATATTTTTGTGGGTGACTCAGATACTTTCCCAACCCACAGTCCAGCCAGTTTACTTTTCTGTTTGCTGAAGGCTTTGCCTAGGCCCCTGCAGCCCAGCCCAGCTGCCCACACTTTATAAAGGAGGACTTTGCATGAGGCCTGAGCTCAGAGGCAGGCGGGGCAGCAGGATGGTGTCTCAGACCCAGGTGCGCATGCCCCTATGCCCCTGGGCCTCAGGTGAGGAACTTAAGTGCTGCAATCTTCAGGTTTATATATTTGTCAAGCTGAGAAGCTAATTTTAAGATAAAGTGAGAAATAATGACTAGTTCAAATATGGACCAAGTTATGTGCTGATTTTAATACTGATAGTAAATGAACTGTAAATGACATATTCCTATGTGTGTGTGAAAACATTTTTCGTGTGTTTGTGTGATTGTGTCTGTAAGATCTTTGCCAATTGCTGATTTCAGGTTCCCATGGGAACATGGTGATGACCCAGTCTCCAGGATCCCCTGCTATGTCTGAAGGAGACATGGTCACCATTAGCTGCACATCCGGCCAGAGTCTCTTATCCAACCAGAAAGACGAGTTGGCCTGGCACCAGCAGAAGCCAGGACAGACTTCCAGACTCCTCCTCTGCTTAGCATCCACACGAGTAGCTGAGTTCCTATGGAGGTTCAGGACCTGTGGGTCAGGGACAGATTCCACTCTCCCCATCAGCAGCCCCAGGCTGAGGACAGGGCAGATGGTTCCTGTGAGCAGCACAGTGCTCTTCCCAGAGCTGCGGCCTCAGACACAGACCTCCACCAGGCTGCAGGTCAGGGAATCTTTGCTGTCTGGGCTGTTGCCTCCTCAGAGGGCCCTGAGCTTTCCTGCCTCCTCTTCTCTGACTGATCACGTTTTGTTTGATTTATTCTAGGGTTTGCAGGGCCCAGGGAGAAATAAGGAGCTGGGCCTTTTCTGGGTATTTATTTGTTTATCTCTTAGCAATCATCAAGCACAAATGTTGGAGAGGTCTCCTGGAGATAGTACAAGAGCTTTCAGGACACAGGAATCGGCATGTTTCCACGGACACATCACATGACTGGGCCAACCATTATTCTTTGTCCTCATAGGAAAACCTAGTGATTTTAAAACACAGAGGATAAATTCTCCCCTGTGCCTTCTACAATCTGGAACTTGTTTATTTGGATGCCTGGTTTTCCTGATCTTCTCCTTTGCCTGTACTCTCCTTCCACCTGGACCCTTCCAGCATTAGATGCTTCACCCAGAAGTTCAAACCCAGAAGACCCTCACCGCCACCCCCCCTCTTCTCCATCACCCTCTCTCTCTCCCTCTTTCTGTCCCTCTCTTTTCTCCTTCCAAGACCAAGCATTTCAGATGAGCCATTGTGGTGAGGTCCCTGTCAGTGGTTGTCTGCCCAGACTCCTCCCCTGGCCCCTGTCCTCTTCTCTCATTTCTGTCACCTGTTCTCATAGTTTCCATTGCATTTGCATAGTTTACTAAAAATTGCATAAAAATAAGTTTTGGGGCAATAGCTGAATGGCCACTCTACTTCAGATTTTTTGATTCTTTGTCAGAGTCTCGCCCAGGCACAGGCCCTGCTCCTTCTGCAGTGCTCACGCTCATCTTATCTGTTCATTCAGGAGATGCCTGGACACCTCTGTGCCTGTCCTCCACATGCCAGGCCAGGCTGCTGCAGCTGACAGGGCCATTCATGGGTTTGGCTGAGCTGTGGCCGAGGCAGTCATGGTCCACAGCCCTCAGCTACACCCTGTTCCCCTGAGTCCCCAGCATCTTCCTCTCACAGGCTCAGAGAATCTGCTCTGCTGATGTTCAGACCAGCAGCACAGGTGTCAGCTGGGCCAGCCAGGCAGGGGGGTTTTTGTTCGGGGCTGCACCACTGTGGGAGGATATTGTATACTTTGATAGCAGTAATAGACTCCAGCATCCTCAGGCTCTACCCTGCTGATTTTCAGTGTGAACTCTGTCCCTGACCCACTGCCACTGAACCTGTCTGGGACCCCAGTGTACCGGTTGGAAACTCTATATATTAGGCCCCGTGGAGACTGGCCTGGCTTCTGTACAACCCAGTGCAAATAGGTGTTTCCATTACTATGTAGGAGGGTCTGACTGGATCTGCAGGAGATGGAGGCTGGCTGTCCAGGGGTGACGGGCTGGGAGAGTGGAGTCTGGGTCATTACTATATCCCCATTGGTTCCTGTAAAATCAGAAAAGCAAGGTTAATGTCAAGTATTATGAGATACATTTGTATTTATTTGTATATTTCCATAGAAATAATGTTTGTGATTTTGATTTATGTGGCCAAAATACTCATTTTTTTGGAAAGTTATCATTTTTTAAGTCATAAGTGACTGTAGAATTTACTAGAGCATCCCTATCTTTTCATGTGACAATCTTTATCAGAGCCAAGTTCTTGCTCAGTCTAGATTGTTCTCCTCTCACACAGATCTCAACAGTGCAGGCACATCCTGGAGGACAGACCTGTACATCTTTCACGTGGACAGAGCAGACATTGGCAGGATGGGGGCCACGGGGCTCACCTCCCTCCCCCATTCTCCCTCCTCATCCCCTCTGTCCTCACCAGGGATCCAGAGCACCAGCAGCCCCAGGAGCTGAGCAGGGAGCCTCATTCTGAGAAGGTGAGCTGAGGGGTCCTGGTGAGTCAAGGCCAGGGTAGAGCTGAGCTTTTATCTGAGCCTTGCAGGAAGGTCCTCCCCAGGGAGCAGCATGCAAATGCCCTGGTGGGTGCTGGGGTGAAAAGTGTGAGGGAAGATGGGGCCTGCCTTTTGAGACATCATACTTGAGGAAAATACAGAAGAGAAACAGCTCAGAGTGCTTGTGGCATGGGCAGGAGGCCCCATCAGGGAAACCTGACTGTGGGGGAACATGGTGCCTAGGTCCTGTCCCCCTAAGACATGCAGATCTTAGGATATGGAGGTGGCCTGAAGGTCAATCTTTGGGAGGGGAATGGTCACCCTGCTGACTTCATCCAAACTAAGTGGAGAAGTTGATTAGTCCCATCTCACCACTATTGATCTTTGAATTTTCTTCCAGCCACAGCATGCGGTATACCTAGATCAAGAGCTTCTCTGTGTTACCTGGAGAAATACAAGAATGGGCAGGGACAGTTTTAGCTGACTTTTCCTGTCTTTGTGTATAAAATTAGAGCACAAGGGTCAAAAGAAACTGGTTGAAAAGAGATGTATGTTTCCGCTGGAAAGACAGAAGGCCTGTTCAAGGTGAGAGGAGATTGATGTCCACCTGAGGTAGTGAGTGTGAAATTCACAGGATCTAGGTCTATAAACTGGTGGACATCCTGTCCCAGTCATTTCCAAATGTGTGGCATTCTGATTCATTCAAACATTTCCCAAAGAAACCCCTTGAGGCCCCTGGACAGAGTGGGCAAGGGTCAGTTCTTTCTCATTGATGAGAGAATTTCTTTCTCCCTCTCCTCCACCTTTTCAGGGATCCTGGCAGCTGGTGTCACAAGCCCTGGGTTTAACAGGGGACTCCTTGTGCTAGAACAGGACTGAGTCCAAGCTCTCCATGTCGCAGGGAGATTCCTTCTACACTGCCGTTCTCCTGGGCCTTGCTCCAAGGGGATCACAAGTGAAAGGGGGCTGAGTCACTGCACAGGGACACTGGTATCAGACTTCCTGCTCCCAAGCTGCAGAGACTGAGCCTGTGTTGGTTTTGCCTCCAAGGTTGTGCTGCTTTGACAGACAGCCCAGGACATCTGACACACCCTCTCCTCAGGAGCAGCTAAGGAGCCCGTCATGGTTTTCTCAGTTTACATAAACCTCTGTGGCTGTCCTGTTCTGAGTGAGCAGCTTCCCTCTGGACACTGAGGAGCAGATCAGTTTCTAGCTTCTCCAGATCACATTCTTCATGTGTCTTTTCTGAGTGAGCAGAAGTAAATGAGATGAAAGAAAAATGAGCTAGAGCTCACTGGGCAGGAATGGGAAGAGCTCAGAGATTAAGAAAAGTCTGGAGGATAGGATAGAAAGTGGGTTGGGCAGAATTACTCACCTTTCCTCTCCTTGCCCTAAGAACTTCCTCAGCCCACGTCCTGTGATGCTCTCATGACGTGGCCGTGAGCCAGCCAAGGTGCACTTTAAACCTGATTTTTAGAATTTCTTTTCATGTTTTATGCTTGATTTATTTATACAGCTATTTTCTAGGTAACTAGATTTTCCTTTGCCAACATTTTACTTCAGGTCTCTATTTTTTAAAATGCTTCTATTGGTGCATTACAGTTCTACCTACTAGAACTGTTCACTTGGACACAATTTATAGGTGTGGAATTTAATTTGCTCCTTTAGTACCCGCTGCCTCCTCTTTTCCTTTTTCTTCCCTCCCATTCCTCTTTTTCTTCTCTCTGTCTTTTTTTCTGTTTATTCATCTACTTCTTTTACATTGGTGTTTTACAGATATTCATGGGGATGGAATTCACTTTTGTTATTTAGTATCTGTATCCTTGCACGTGGTGTAAAGTGGTCAAATCCATTCCACACTTTCTTACTTTCCAGTTCCCCCAGCCCCTGCATCTCTGTCTCCTTCTCCACTGTTCTTCCCTCTCTCCTTATTACTTCTGACCAATCTCCCCTTTGGCCTTCCTTCACACTAGCTTCTGCATAGGAGGGACAACATTCGACCCTTGACTTTCTGAGTCTGGCTTATTTCACTTGGCATGATGTTCTCCACTTCCATCCATTTGCCAGCAAATGCCTTCATGTCATTCTTCCTTCTGGCCACAAGTTCAGTGTGGATTTTGTGTGTGTGGACAGGTCAGGAAGATCTCTGTGGCAGAAAAGTGAGAACCTGACCATATAGCAGAGCATGCAGAGAGCTGAGCACCCCTTCAGCCAGGAGCCTGATGGTATGATTGCTTCTTATGTTTAGTTTTCTTATTCTCCTGCTAATATGTGGCTCATTGACATGTCTGCTAGTTTTCTGTGGCTGAGCAAGAGATTTCCACCCATTGAGCAGTGTCTTCCTTCACAGGCCTGTCCCTCAGGAGTCTAGAATAGGTTCTCAGCTCAGGTCTGACAAGACTGAAATGGACCTGGGGTCTTCTTTCAGCTCCAGTGTCTGTGGCAGAGTCATCTCTCCACAGTTGTAGGGTGAGGTCCCAGTTTCCCTGTGGCCATCGGCACAGAGCTCCTGGAAGCTGCCCTAATTGCTTGCAGTGGGGCTCCTGCCTCCTCCAAGATCAGCATTGGAGAATCTTCCTGTGTCTATCTTCCGTGTTATTAGATCTCCTTCCTCTGCCCCTATATGCAGATGTGAAGGGCTCTGTTGATGAGGGCAGGTCCAGTCAGGTACTCTCTCCCTTTCTTAAATGTTTGTTATTTCATCACATCTGCAAAATCCTTCATGGAACAAACTAAATTACTCTCTGGACATCTAGGGGAGGTGTTGATACCTGGGCCAGGGTTTTTGGACCAAACACATAGAATGATGTTTACATATTACCATTATTTTTTATCACTTACCATAATGAGTGAATCCCTGTTGGCTATTTGAAAGTGGGTATTGCTTGGAGGATTTAGTTCTAAATATGATCAGTTGATTCCAGATAAGGAGAGGATGAAGGGCTAACCCTGCAGTTGGCACAGGAATGACTACGGTGTCCTCTGTCTGCTTTGTGTGTCAGCTGCACAGGCACTAAATACTCAGTGAACACATGAGCTGCTTCTCTCCCTGACCCACAGGCACTCCCTCCCCTCAGCACAGGCCTCAAGCTCCCTGGCAGAGCTCCATGGCCTCCCAGCCTCAGGTCTGAATCTGCATCCACACACTTATTCTTGGTCTTCCTTCAACAGGACCGGCTCATCCTTCTCCCAGTTCTGACAAAAGCTGGTGTGCAGCCTGGGAATGTGGGGACAAGCCATGCAGTGGCCGCCCAGGCATGAGTCTTGGCGAATTTACCTATGAATTCCCACCTTAGACCTGTAGGCTTCCAACATCTTGGTGCTATTTCAGATCCCAGTGGATTTATCCTGATGACACATGCTGATGTCTGTATGGAAACCAGACACCTGGCCTTCCTGCAGGCTGCCTAGTGTCTCCTCTGGCCACCAGGTTCCTTCCCAGCTGGAGGAGGCAAGGCATGATCCCATGCAACACCCACCCAGAGAGGATTCGAATCTTGACTCTGCATCTTAAGGATTGTGTGTGACATTGGGTTAGTCATTTCCGCAAGCCTAAGTTTCTCATCTGAAACATGGAAATATTAACATCTGTCTTTTAAAGTTGCCTGAGATGTAACTCAAATCACATATGTGAATTATTATGTGGCTTCTTTCCTGGGCACATACTACATTCTTAGTATACAGTAATTTTTGTTGATTACATCCAGTTTCCTGGGAAGCAAATGTACACAGAGGTGGTTGATGGTCCATTACTTTTCATGTTTTTCTCCTTTACACAATAGGCAGCATCATCCTCAAACATCCAAGCAGCTGAGCTCAGTGGTGCTGGCGTGTGATCTCAGTGACTCGTAGTGCTGAGGCAGGAGGATTGCAAGTTAGAGGCCAGCCTGAGAAATTTAGCCAGATCCTTATCAAAGTGAAATAAATAACAAAACCCCCAAACAAGTCACATTGTCCCCTGTGTAACTCTTTGGTGAGTTTTCCCTGAGCTTAGCAGCTTACGGTCCATGTCCTAGGCTGGTATCGGTGATGCCCACACTTAGCCTATGGGTTTGAAGCCTCACTGAGATCTCGGTAAGTTCCTGTTGTCTGAATTTCAGCCCAGAAAGAGAGAGAGAGAGAGAAACTGGTCTGGTGAGGGTGGGCATGGAATGCCCCCCACTACTTGTTTTTCACTTCTAGGAATCAAACCCAGACCCTCGCACATGCTAAGCATGCCTCACCACCAACTGAAAGCTCAGAATTGGAAGTGAGGTGAGCTCTGCAGATGGCTGCAGTGATCTGCCCTGGCCTCTGCTGCTGCCTAGTGGTGTTTCTTAGCAGACCTCTTGTCCCTAGAGCCTTCTGCCTGGTCCTCCTGTCTGACCTTCCAGGGGGCTGAAGACCTCACCCTCCTCCTTCTGAGCCTGGTGCCACCTCCCTTCCTTTGGCGTCTCTGTGGCTCTAGATTTGCTCAGAGCCCTGGAGCTCTTTCCGGAGGAGTCTGGGTTGGAGGGCTTTCACCACCAGAGTCTCTCCTCCAGAGTAGCCAGAAGCCCTGAGCCTTCCATGTGAAAGGCACTGTTCCCGGAGCAGTGTCATTTTCACGGAGACAAGAGTCTCTGGTGTTTATAAGTCATCAGTGAGCTTAACATTCATGGCACATGCTCCAGGCTAGGCTGGGACCAGGGAGGCATTGGCCTTGGAAGCCACATTTAGGGAGGTCCCCAATGTGGGTATTGGCATGAACCATATTTTAATGGAATATTTAAAACTTTAAAAGAATTTAGAAATATTTCAGTATTAAAAAAAGTGAGAATTAAAAACAAATGAAAACAGAATCTATCTTGCACATAAAGACATACCAACAGGGAAAGTTTTGTGCTGTGGTGTTTTGGTTGTGAAAGATACTTCCATGTGTGAATTCTCTATTTTTCCACCAGCCAGAGATGTCAGGAGGGTTGAGAAGAGAGGGGTAAACTGGTGGTTAAAGACCATCTCAGCAGCAGACAGCACAGCTAGTGCAGTGCACAGAGTCACCTGTGTGTGGCGCTGTCTGCCCTAAGCTTTCAGGGTGTGTCTCCCATGAGGCCAGAGCCCTAGGAATCCCATTGGATGAATCAAGCTGACATCATGGCATACACATATTCTGTGTGGCCTTGCTTTCTTACATGTGGAATGCAAACAAAGGACAGGAGAGGGGTCGAGCTCCTCCTAGCTCAATACCTGGAGATGCTGAAGCAGCTCTGCAGCTTGGCTCAGCATGACAGGTGGTCCTCAGAAACAGGAAAGCACACTTCCTGGGAAAAGATCAACCTGTAGGAGAACATGCAATGTGCGAGCAGGGCCAGCAGAGGGCAAAGGTGAGCACTGCTGTTTCAAGGTCACCTTCAGATCCAGCTGCTGATCAGGGAACTCTGTGACCCTGCATGAAAAGATGTCTGGACAATGTCTGGATAATTGTGGAGAGCTGGAGAGTGCAAGGGACACTGGACATTGCTCCTGGTGGACTCTGGAAGCTGCTGTAGACTCTGGTCTTGGTGCTAATGCTGGTATTAGAGGGAGGTTTCTTTATTGCCATTCTCAAGTTAAGGTGGGTGAAGCACACTAGGTGGGGTGAGCCTGGGCCCCGTGAAGCCACTTGACCTCATGGAGCATCTTTCTGGAGCAACCTCTTACTTGAAAGTCTGATGGAAGAAGTGATATATTTAAGCTCACACACACATACAAGACAAAAGGCACAAGTTTTTGTTTATTATAAGAAATAGACAAAGTTTACAAGCTAAAATTCAAATTGCTCCAAGAGAAAACAGTGGGGGGAGGAAGGTATTTATTGACTTCACACTGACCTTAGATGAAAGAGAAGCCCTATCTTAAAGGATCTAATAAAATTAATTCATAATATTTATAAAAAATTATGTTGAGAGCTGTGGGTGTGGCTGTGTGGTAGAGTTCTTGCCTAGCACTGGTGAGGCATAGGATTTGATGCTCAGCACCACATAAAAGAATAAATGAATAAAATAAAGTTATAAAAAATGGGCTAAGGTTTTAAAAAAATATGCTGGATGTTTTTTATCCTGCAGCTTCTCTGAATTCTTGACTGGTGAAGGAGGATGGGACAGGTGAATCTGCAGCTGACTCCTGGTTTTGGCCTCAGCTCTGCCTGAGCTCAGAGAGTGACCTGGTAAGGCATTTCTCTTCTGGCCTCTTCCCAGGATCTCAGGAGGGACAGCTGGTTTCTGAGCTTCTCTCTGGGTGTGTGTCTGTGTCATGAGATGGACAGTGGGTGGGCTATCTTCTTGGAGCTGTAGAACCTCAGTGTGGGGAGAGAGAGATCATAGGACCCTGTGGGCACAGAGGTGGCTCACCTCAGGGTTCCTCTAGCTCAATTCTGTTAGGATGTTTTACTTCTTGCCCACCAGAGGGCGACATGAACCTGCAGATATACTCATCAGAGCCTCTGCCCTGGAAAGGCTGATCAATTTTTCAAGCACAAATTTAATTTTACTTTTTTATCTGGTAAGAAAGCAACATTATAGGATATGAACAAGACATCATGGTCTCTAACTGCTGTCATTCAGGTGTTTTGTGCATTTATAGCACTCTGGTAAGGTAGATGTCACCACTGCCCCACATGTGACAGCTGGTACCCCGGAATCCTGCCTAGGCTGTGTCCTCCAGGGCTAGGCAGGGAATGCTCCCATAGTCCCACGAGTACCCAGGCTTGGGAGTCTTGTTTCTGTTGTGTCTGCACCACGTGGGGCACATGGCCTGTAACTGCTGTGAGTAGGAGTCCTGGAGAGTTAGTGACTTTTTTTTTTTTTTTTGGTACTGGGGATAGAACTCAGGAGTACTAGACCACTGAGCCACACCCCCAGCCCTATTTTGTTTTTTATGTAGAGACAGAGTCTCACTGAGCTGCTTAGCACCTCACCATTGCTGAGGCTGGCTTTGAACTCGTGATCCTCCTGTCTCAGCCTCCCAAAGTGCTGGGATTACAGGCTTGAGCCACCGTGCCCAGCTGAGAGTCAGTGACTTATTGAAGGTTATATTTACCTGTTACAGAAAAGTCTTTTCTTAAAAGGAAAAGTCCTTGGACTTTCAGTGTACCTCACACTGGTTTTTGAAAGCAGAACATAACCTACTTGGTCAGAGGAGGTACTGGAGACAGGCCTTTGCTCCTGTGGTAGTAAAGTGAGGACATGCTCCCTGGTCCTGTGACTTGGTCTCTGTCTTTCTCTGTGGTGCTGGGATTGAGCTCAGGGCCTCTCATGTGCTGGGCAGTGCTGTTCCTCTGAGCTCCACCTCAGCCTGGGCTAGTCTTTTCCAGGACTTTTTGACCTGGGGGCTCTCTTCTGTGAGATGCTTCTAAGCTTCTGAGAGTAGAACCCACAAGTTTAGGGCTTCCTCGTGATGGGGTAACCTGGGGTTTGTAACTCTCCTAGATTCCAGGTTGAGCCTCCAGCCACTTGTCAATTGCAATTTAGGTTTCCCTGCCCCAACCCTGTTTCTTAGAGGCTCCTGCCTGTGGGTGTCTGTTCTGGTGAGTGTGATTCTCTGCATCTGTCCTCTGCCTCCCCAGTCTTAGACCATGGCTTACTCTGGGGCCTTGCTTCCCTGATGGGTTCCAGAGATGTTGAGTTTTCAGCTGGCTCAGCCTGTGCTGGTGGTGGCTCCTCCCTGCTGGCTACAATGATCTGCTCTCTTCTACCAGCATCTTGAAGTCCATCTGGGTACATATCATGTCAGTACTACAAGAGTTTCCTGGTGCCCTGACCCTTTGCTGTCATGAGATGTCCCTTTTGTGTCCTGCCTGAGGCCCGGGCCAGTGTCCTTAGCTCATCTGGGCATGGTGTGTGTTTTTAGTCTTCACATTCACAGTCATCTTACACTCTTATCTGAATTGCATATTTTATAACTAGCATGAATTATTATATTTTTTTAGTATTATTATTATTATTTTTTGGTACTGAGGATTGAACTCAAGGGTACACAACCACTGAGCCACATCCTCAGCCCTATTTTGTGTTTTGTGTGGAGACAGGGTGTCACTGAGTTGCTTAGTGCCTCGCTGTTGCTGAGGCTGGCTTTGAACTTGCGATTCTCCTCTCAACCTCCCTAAATGCTGGGATTACAGGCTTGCGCCACTGGCCCAGCTTAGTACTATATTTTTGAAGCATTATAAATTTTAAAAGGTTTACTTTAATTATATAATGGAATTACTTTTAAAGCTGGGGCTAAATCCAGAACCTTTTCATTTATATTTTCTATTTGCCATCAGTGTTCGGGTCCATTTCCATGCTTTCTTGATTTTCCTTCGATTAATATCCTTAATTCTAGTTGTTCTCATGGTAGCTGCTTAATTATGCAATAGTGCATAATCTAGCAGGCATTGCTGAAAAATTCTTAAAAAATTGGGTTGTTGGTGAGGGTTGGTGATGTAGCATGTGCCTAGTGTGCAGGAATCCTGTGGACAATTCTTGGCCTGTAAAAAATTGGTTTTAGTACTTTTAAGAAAATGTAATCATTTAATTACATTTCTTCTGTAATCATTTAATTACATTTCTCCCTATAGTTAATACCATTTTTCCTATTCTCCATGTATAGTACAGCTCAAATTCTACGAGTTATCGCACACAATGTTCATGCAGCTAATAATAGTTTACATTCATCCATTAATTCAAACCTTCCAGTGCCCTCACTTAGCCATCTCATATTTTCTTCTCTTCACAGCAGAAGACTCTAGCATTTCTTTCATTGAGTAGTGATACCTCGCTGCCATTTTGAAAGAAAACAAAACAAAACAAATATTTTCTTCTTTCCTATTTTCTTTCATTTCTTTTTAGGGCTCCAAATATTTTTAAATTTTATACTCAAAAATATATTTTTTAAATGTAAATGATTGAGTTTGTTTGTTTTATTCTACAGATAAATATACCCACACAACCTTTGAACTTGATAAGTAGAATGCATTGGGATTTAGTGGCACTCATGTGGTCAGGGAAGGAAAGGTGCTGGGTAGGAAGCAGGGGAAGCTCCCCCATTCCCGTGGACTCTCCCCAGGGTGCTGCCTGCTCCTGGTTTCTGTGGGCCTGTGGTTTGCGCCTGGGCTCCCACTGCGTCTCCTGCTGACCTTCCCAGCCCAGCTCTGCCTTTGGGTCAACATCATATTCACTTAGACCTTAAGGCCTCTTCTGAATGACCATCTCCCTCAAGTCATGCTGGCATCTGAAGAGGGCAGAACTCCCTTTTGGGAGCTCGCCTGGGCCCCGCTGGCCTGACTAGGAACATGTGAGATGACCTGATGGGCATCTAGCCAGGACCTTTAAGAATCATGCAGGCAGTAGAGACCCAAGATATCCATTGCACACCTAGGGCCCCAGGGACAACTTTCTAGGAGACTTATGAGTGACATTTGGAACTCTGAGCCTACCTAGAGTGGAGACCGGCAGTCTAGGGGTGACAGGCAGGCTGAGTGGTGTTTGTATTATCACCACATCCTTGCTGGATCAAGGAGTAAGAGAGAAGTGCCAGGCTGTCCGAACATTAGAAGCCAGCTCCATGATTTGTCTTTAATTAATTATTGCAGGCGTAGGTGTTTTGTATTTGTGACGAATATATCCCTATATATTTTTATATCCCTATTTCACAAAAAAACATTTACAATCTCAAAGGGACCTCTGGAAGTTGCCTACACCACCGTCATGCCCATCCCAGAGTCTCGCCCAGGCACAGGCCCTGCTCCTTCTGCAGTGCTCACGCTCACCTTGTCTGTTCATTCAGAAGGCGCCTGGACACCTCTGTGCATGTCCTCCACGTGCCAGGCCAGGCTGTGGCAGCTGACGGGGCCATTCATGGGTTTGGCTGAGCTGTGGCCGAGGCAGTCATGGGCCACAGCCCTCAGCTGCGGCCTCGTCCCCAGACCAGCAGCACATGTGTCAGCTCAGCCACCCAGGCAGGGAGGTTTTTGTTCGGGGCTGCACCACTGTGTTAGGATAATGTGTAGCTTGCCAGCAGTAATAGACTCCAGCATCCTCAGCCTCCACCTTGCTGATTTTCAGTGTGAACTCTGTCCCTGACTCA
The DNA here is from genome assembly GCA_028644305.1 of Xerus rutilus. Lineage (NCBI taxonomy): Eukaryota > Metazoa > Chordata > Mammalia > Rodentia > Sciuridae > Xerus > Xerus rutilus. The sequence goes on from CM053411.1 coordinate 1,795,688, forward strand.
CTGCCACTGAACCTGTCTGGGACCCCAGTGTACCGGTTGGAAACCTTATATATTAGGCTCCGTGGAGACTGGCCTGACTTCTGTACAACCCAATTCAAATAGGTGTTTCCATTACTATGTAGGAGGCTCTGACTGGACCTGCAGGAGATGGAGGCTGGCTGTCCAGGGGTGACGGGCTGGGAGAGAGGAGTCTGGGTCAGCACAACATCCCCACTGGTTCCTGGAAAATCAGAAAAGCAAGATTATTGTTAAGTACCATGAGATGTATTTGTATTTCTTTGTATATTTCCGTAGAAATATTGTTTGTGATTTTGATTTATGTGCCCAAAATGTTCATTTTTTGGAAAGGAATCAGGTTTTCTAATCCAGAAGTGCCTCTGTAGAATTCACCACAGCATCCCCCTCTTTTCATGAGAAAATCCTTATCAGAGCCAGTGCAGGCACATCCTGGAGGACAAAACCTGCTAATCTCTCATGTGGACAGAGCATACATTGGCAGGATGGGGGCCACAGGGTCGCCTCCCCTCCCTTCTCCCTCCTCATCCCCTCTGTCCTCACCAGGGATCCAGAGCAGCAGCAGCCCCAGGAGCTGAGCAGGGAGCCTCATCCTGAGAAGGTGAGCTGAGGAGTCCTGGTGAGTCAAGGCCAGGGTAGAGCAGCATGCAAATGCCCTGGTGGGTGCTGGGGTGAAAAGAATAAGTGAGGGAGGGGCCTGCCTTGCAAGCCCAGGAACCTCAAATGTATCCTATAAATGGAGGGAATATAGTAGAGATATGGCCCAGCTGCTTGTGGTGTGGGCAGGAGGCCTCAGCATGGAAGCCTGGCTGTGTGGAGGCTTATGGTGCCCAGGGCCTGTCCTGGAAGACAGAATAGTACCAAAGATATGGAGATAACATATAGGTCAGTCTCTGGGAGATGAATGGCCACCTGCTGGCTCCCTTCCAGCTAAGAAGACTAGTGGCAATTCCCATCTCACTAGTATTGATCCTTGAGTTTTTTCCAGTCACAGCATGGAGTTAAGGTACTCAAGAGCATCTGATGTTTGCTGTTACCTTGAGAAATACAAGACTGTCAGGGACAGTGTTAGAAGTTGTATTTTCCTGGAGTAGTGAATGAAAGAGGATCACAAGGGTCAAAAGAAGCTGGTAGGAAAAGAAACCTCTGTTTTAGCAGGAGAGCCAGTAGCCCTGTCAAAGCCTGGAGGAGAAGGGGCACATCCACCTGAGGCTGTTATTTTGAAATTCTCAGGGGCCATGTGTTTAAACTGGCGAACATCTTGTCCTAGTCATCTCCATGTATATGACACTCAGAGTCATCCAAACATTTCCCAAGAGAAGAACACTTTGTGGCCACTGGACAGAGTGGACAAGGGAGGATTCTATGTTTGTTCTTTCTCATTGATGATTGAAAATTCCTTCCTCCCTCTGCTGTTCCTTGTCAGTGACTCTGGGCATTAGCTGTCACATTTTACTATTTTAAAGTGGATCCCCTGTGCTAGAACTCCCCTGAGTCCAGGCTCTCCATGTCTCTAGGTGATTCCATCTGCACTTATGTTGTCCGGCGTCTTGGTTCATGAGGTCAGTGGTGAGAGGATTCTGGGTCCACTGCACAGGGACTTTAGTTTCAGACTTCCTCCTCCCTAGCTGGGACAGGGTGAGCCTGCATTGATTTGGCCTCCAAGGCTGAGTTGCTTTTCCAGAGAGCCCAGGTCTTCTGACACACGCTCTCCACAGTGTGAAACTTGGTGTGTGAGCCAGGACCCTCTGATGGTTTCTTAGTTTAAATAACCCTCTGTCCTGTCCTGAGTGAGCAGCTTCCCTCTGGACGCTGTGAAGCAGGCATGTTTGTGGGTTCTCCATTTGTCTTTTCTGAATGAGCAGAAGAAATGAGATTAAAGAAAAGGAGTTGGAACTCACTGAAGCAGGGAACAGCCAGAAGTTCAGAGTCTAAGAAAAGTTCAGCTGGTAAGACACCTTGCTAGAAAGTGGTTTGGCCAGATTCACCCATATTTCCTCTCCTTGGCCTAAGGACTTCCTCAGGTCTTGGGTGCATTTTGAATCTGATTATCTGGATTTATTTTTATACATTTTACTGTATGTATTTATAAAGCTATTTTCTAGGTAGCTCCATATCCCTTTGCCATTATTATACTTCAGCGCCCTATTTAATTTTAAAGTGGATCTATTGGTGCATCACAGTTCTACATAGTAGCTGGTTTCACTTGGACACAATCTTACAGGCATGGTATTTACTTTGCTTCATTTTAGTCCCAGAAGCCTCCTCTTTCCCTCTTTCTTCTCTTCCCCTCTTCCCCTTCCTCTTCTGTCCTTGTCTGTTTATTTATCAACTTCTTTTTCATTTTTGGTTAATAGTTATCCATGGACTTGGTGTGTGAGCCAGGACTTTGTGAGTCTGGCTTACTTCACTTAGCACGATGTCCTCCAGTTACATCCATTTACCAGCAAATGCCATCATTTCACTCTTCTTTATGACCATGAGTTATGCCTGGATTGCATGGGGGTGGGCAGGTCAGGAGGATCTCTGTGACAGAAGAAGGTAGAACCTGACCACATTGCAGAGCGGGAAGAGAGCTGAGGGTCCACTCAGCTATGAGACACATGGGATGATTGCTTCTTGTGCTTAGTTTTCTAATTCTCCTGTTGAGATGTGCCAGCTTGATGTCTCTCCTAGTTTTCTATTGCTGAGCAATAGATTTCCAGCTATTAAGCAGTGTCTTCCTTCACAGGCCTGTCCCTCAGGAGTCCAGGCTGAGTTCTCTGCTCAGGTCTGACAAGACTGACGTGGACCTGTAAGTGGGCAGCTCTCTTTGCTGAAGTTCAGAGTGTTACTTCAGCTCGAGTGTCTGTGGCTGAGTCATTTTCCCACAGTTGTAGGGTAAGGTTCCCATTTCCTTTGTGGCTATGAGCACAGAGCTCCTGGAAGCTGCCCAGATTGTTTGCAGTGTGGCTCCCGCCACCTCCAAGACAAGATTAGATCATCTCCTCACATCCAATCTTCCCTGGCATGAGTTTCCTTCCTCTGACTCTATGCAGATGGGAAGGGCTTCCTTGATGAAGGCACGTCTCTTTTGGTGTACACACACTCTCTCGCTCTATCTTTTTCATTTGTTCTAATTAGTTATACATGTCAGTAGAATGTACTTTGACACATAGTACATACATGGGGTGTAGCTTATCACTGTTCTGGTTTTACATGATGTAGAGTCACATTGGTCATGTAGTCATAGACACCCAGGGTAATAATGTCTGATTCGTTCTACTGTCCTTCCTTTTCCCATCCCCCTTTCCCTCCCTTTACTTCCCTCTGCCTAATCTAAAGTAACTCTATTGTTTCCTCACTGCCCCCCCTTGTGAATTAGCATCCACATATCAGATAAAATATATGGTCCTGGTTTTGGGGGATTGTCTTATTTCGGTTAGCATGGTATTCTTTAGCTCCATCCATTTACTGGCAATTTTCATTCTTCTTTAAGGCTGACTAATATTCCATTGTATATATATATATATATACATACCACATTTTCCTTATCCATTTATCTGTGGAAGGGCACATAGGTTAGTATCATCATTTAGCTATTGTGAGTTGAGCTGCTATAAACATTAAATTGGCTACATCATGGTAAAATGCTGATTTTAAGTGCTTTGGATATAGACCAAGGAGTGAGATGGGTGAGTCAAATGGTGGTTCTCTTCCATGTTTTCTGGGGAATCTCTATATCACTTTCCATAATGGTTGCACTAATTTGCAGTCCCACCAGCAATGTATGAGTATACCTTTTTTCCCACCTTTTGTCTTAAAGTCACCATATTTAATTACATCTGCAAAATCATTCACAAGAATTTCTTGCAAAATTCTTGTTTGTGTACCTGGGAAGCTTTAGATACCAGTCTCAGGGTCTTTGGGCCAACAACTTAGAATGTTGACAAATACCACCATTGTTTAACACTTACAATTATTTCCCTGTCTCTGTTGGATATTTGGAAGTGGTAGTGTTTGGAGGATTCAGTTCTAGCTTCCCCCATCTTCCTTGTGCATCAGCTGCACCAGGCACTCAATACTCATGAACCTATGAACTGCTTCTTTCCTCATCCCACAGATGCTCACTGCCCCTAGCACAGGCCTCAAGCTCACTGGCAGAGCTCCATGGCCTCCCAGCCTCAGGCCTGGGTCTGCCTCCACACACTGATTCTTTGTCTTCCTTCAACAGGACCAGCCCCTCCTCCTCCCAGCCCTGAGCAAGGCAGGTGTGCACCTGGGAATGTGGGGACAAGCCATGCAGTGGCTGCCCAGGCATCAGCCCTGGTGAATTCACCTGTGGATCCCCACCTTAGACCTGCAGGCTCACAGCCCCTTGGTGCTGTTTCAGATCCCAGTGGATTCATCCTGATGCCACCTGCTGATGTCTTCATTGAAACCACACACCTAGCATTTCTGGATGCTGGCCAGTGTCCTACTCTGGCCACCAGGTTTCTTCCCAGTGGGAGGACTCATAGCATGGTTGATGCAACACTCACCCAGAGATGGTTAGAATCTTGACTCTGCATCTTAAGGACTGTGTGTGACATTGGGTTGGTTACTTCACTTTCCACAAACCTCAGTTTCTCATGTGAAATGTGAGAATAATAACATCTCTCTTAGAAAGTTGCCTGAGGGCTAACTAAAATAGTATATGTGAATTGTGTAGCTTTTTACCTGGGCACATACTATCCACTTATTATCACTGATTTTTTGTTGGATCTAGTTTCATGGAGAGCCAATGTGAAGATAGGTGGTTGATGGTCAATGGGTTCTTCATATTATTCTCCTTCATATACTATCTTGAGACATCTTAAAACAACCAGTTGTGCTTGGTGGTGCAGGCCTGTGATCCCAGTGACTCAGGTGCTGAGACAGGAGGATTGCAAGTTAGAGGCAACCTGGGCAACTGAGCCAGAACTTTATCAAAATAAAAATAAATAAATGGAGATTTCCTGCGGAGTGGCAGGAGCCACAAAGGGCTCAAATCTGCCCTCAGGAAACTCCACGGATGTCCAACCAATGTTGGCCAGAGACTAGTAGCTACCAACCACAGGGGAACGCCCACCCAGGGCAAGAGTCGCCACAGAGACCCCAGCGGGATTTGGCCCCACCCAAGTGCGGCCTGGGCTTGCCCCAGTTCCACTCCAGAGTTCTTGCTGACTGGCAGGAGCCACAGAGGGCCCACAGCCACCCTCAGGAAGCTCCATGGGTGTCCAGCCAAAGGGAGACCGAAGATTGCTAGCAGCTAGCCACAGGGGAATCCACACTCAGGGTAAGAGTCACCGCAGAGATCGCAGTGCAAGGTAGCCCTGCCCAAGGGCAGCCTGGGCCTGCCCCAATTCTGCTCCAGAGTTACTAAGACCGGCAGGAGCCGCAGAGGGCCCACAGCCGCCCTCAGGAAACTCCATGGGTGTCCAGCCAAGGATTGACCAGAGACTGATAGCTACTAACCACAGGGGAATGCACACCCAGGGTAAGAGTCGCCAACAGAGACCCCAGTGTGAGGCGGCCCCCCCAAGTGCAGCCTGGGCCCGCCCCAGCTCCGCTCCAGAGTTCCTGGGGAGAGGTGAGAGAGAAGGCCCAAAACTGCCCTCAGGGAATGCCAGGGGTGCCCAGCTGAAGGCAGACCAGGGCCTGCTAGCCTCCAGCCCCAGGGAAGCTCATACTCACGATAAGAGTTGCACACAGACTCTCCTGCTTGTGACCCTGCCTAAGTGAGACCTGGGCCTGCCTCCAATTCTGGTCCAGAGTTCCTGCTCACCAGCAGGAGTGCAAGAGAGGGGCAAAACAGCCCTCAGGGGCCACCTCAGGAGCCCAGCCAAGGCCACTTCCACTGCCCTCTAGAGGTATGTCCATTACCTCCTCCACCAACTTTAGTGGCAGTAGTGCCCAGAAGGGCACAGAAGGAGCTCCAAGGTGAGACACAGGTAATCTGGAGTGTCAATACAAGATTATAGGATAGAATCAGTAATACCTCGGATTGGTATTACAAGAAAGGAAGATACACAATCAACATGAGAAAACAAGGGAAGAAAGTGCCCCAAATAAACTTTGATACCACTGTAACAGAATCCATTGACAATACAGTTGATGAAATGTCAGACAAAGAATTCGGAATGTACATAATTAAAATGATCAGTGAATTAAACAATGACATAAGTGAGCAATTACAGGCAAAAATTGGTTAATCCAACAAAGAAATAGGAGAGCAAATAAAGACAATCATTGATCATTCTAACAAAGAGATAAGAGAGCAATTACAAGTAGCAAAAGATCACTTTAAGAAAGAGCTAAAGATTGTGAAAGAAAAAAACCAATCAGAAATTCTTGAAATGAAGGAAACAATAAACCAAATAAAAAACTCAATAGAAAGCATCACCAGCAGACTAGATTACCTGGAAGACAGAACCTTGGATAATGAAGACAAGATATACAATCTTGAAAATAAACTTGACCATACAGTGAAGATTGTAAAAAATCATGAACAGAATATAGAAGAAATATGTGAGAGCACCAAAAGACCAATTCTAAGATTTATTGGGATAGAATTAGGTGCAGAATTTCAAACCAAAGGAATGCACAATCTATTCAATGAAATAATATCAGAAAATTTCCCAAATATGAAAAATGAATTGGAAAATCAAATACAGGGGGCTTATAGGACATCAAATGTACAAAATTTCAACAGATCTACACCAAGGCACATTATAATGAAAATGCCCAGCATACAGAATAAGGATGGAATTTTAAAGGCCACAATAGAGAGGAACCAGATGTCATATAAGGGGAGACCAATTCAGATCTCAGCAGATTTTTCAACCCAGACACTAAAATCCAGGAGATCATGGAATAGCATTTTTCAAGCTCTGAAAGAAAATGGATGCCAACCAAGAATCCTATATCCAGCAAAACTGGCCTTCAGATTTGATGATGAAATAAAAACCTTCCATGACAAACAAAAGTTAAAAGAATTTACAGCAAGAAAACCTGCACTACACAGCATTCTTGGAAAAATATTCCATGAGGAGGGAATGATAACTGACAACAAAAATACACAAAGAGAGGAACTACACTAAAGGAAAGACCATTCAAAAGAAAAAACAAGTCAAGGTAAAAACCAAAAATAAAGCAAAATGACCGGGATTACAAATCATATTTCAACAATAACAGTGAACGTGAGTGGCCTAAATGCACCAATTAAAAGACAAAGACTGACAGAATGGATTAAAAAAAAAAGACCCAACAATATGCTGTCTTCAAGAGACTCATCTCACAGGAAAAGACATCCACAGACTGAAAGTGAAAGGGTGGGAAAAAACATATCACTCACATGGACCCCGCAAACAAGCAGGAGTTTCCATCCTCATATCAAATAAAGTGGACTTCACACCAAAGATGGTGAAAAGAGATAAAGGAGGTCATTTCATACTTCTCAAGGGAATCATACATCAACAAGACATAAAAATCATAAATATCTATGCCTCAAATAATGGGGGCTTGTATGTATATCAAACAAATCCTTCTCAAATACAAGAATCAAATAGACCACAACACAATAATACCTGGAGACTTTAACACAGCTCTCTCTCCATTGGATAGATCTTCCAAACAAAAACTTAATAAAGAAACCATAGGTCTCAATGAAACTATCAACAACTTAGTCTTAACAGACATATATAGAGTGTTCCATCCATCAACAAGCAAATACACTTTTTTCTCAGCAGTACATGGATCCTTTTCCAAAATAGATCATACATTATGTCACAAAGCCAGTCTTAGCAAATACAAAAAAATGGAGATACTACCCTGCATCCTATCTGACCACAATGGAATAAAATTAGAAATAAATGACAGATTAAAAAATAGAAACTACTCCAACACCTGGAAACTAAATAATATACTATTGAATGATGCATGGATAACAGTAGACATCAGGGAAGAGAGAAAAAAAATTCTTAGAGGCAAATGAAAACTCTGATACAACATATCAAAATCTCTGGGATACCATGAAGGCAGTGCTAAGAGGAAAGTTCATAGCACTAAACTCATTCATTAGAAGAAGTAAAAGTCAACAAATAAATGAATTGACTCTTCATCTCAAAGCCTTAGAAAAGGAAGCACAAATCAACACCAAAAGAAGTAGAAGACAAGAAATAATCAAAATCAGGGCTGAAATCAATGAAACTGAAACAAAAGAAACAATTCAAAAAATTGATAAAAAGCTGGTTCTTTGAAAAAAGTAAACAAAATTGACAAACCCTTAGCCACTCTAATGAAAAGAAGGAAGGAGAAAACACAAATTACTAAAATTCGTGATGAAAAAGGAAATATCACGACAGACAGTACTCAAATAAAGAGGATAATTAGAAACTATTTTGAAAATTTATATTCCAGTAAATGAGAAAACCCTGAAGACACTGGCAAATTTCTAGATACATATGACCTACCCAAACTGAACCAAGAGGACATACACAACTTAAACAGATCAATTTCAAGCAAGGAAATAGAAGATGCCATCAAGAGCCTGTCAACCAAAAAAAGCTCAGGTCCAGACGGATTCTCAGCTGAGTTCTAAAAGACCTCAAAGAAGAATTAATACCAATACTTCTCAAACTATTTCATGAAATAGAAAAGGAGGGAACCCTTCCAAACTCATTCTGTGAGGCAAGTATTACCCTGATTCCAAAACCTGACAGAGACACATTAAAGAAAGAAAACTTCAGACCAATATCCCTGATGAACATAGATGCAAAAATTCTCAATAAAATTCCGGCAAATCGTATACAAAAACATCAAAAAAATAGTGCACCATGTTCAAGTGGAGTTCATTCCAGGGATGCAAGATTGGTTCAACATACGGAAATCAATAAATGTAACACATTGCATCAATAGACTTAAAGATAAAAGTCATATGATTTTGTCAATTGATGCAGAGAAAGCATTTGACAAAATACAGCACCCTTCTATGTTCAAAATGCTAGAAAAACTTGGGATAGAAGGAACACACCTGAACTTTGTAAAAGCCAACATCAAGGCCAACATCATCCTAAATGGAGAAAAATTGGAAGCATTCCCTCTAAAAATGGGAACAAGACAGGGATGCCCTCTTTCACCACTGCTATTCAACATAGTCCTTGAAACACTAGCCAGAGCAATTAGACAGATGAAAAGAATTAAACGGATATGAATAGGAAAAGAAGAACTCAAACTATCATTATTTGCAGATGACATGATTCTACACTTACAGAATCCAAAAAATTCTACCAGAAAACTTTTAGAATTAATAAATGATTTCAGCAAACTAGCGGGATATAAAATCAACACCCATAAATCAATTGCATTTCTATACATCAGTGATAAACCCTCTGAAAGAGAAATTAGGAAAACTATCCCATTCACAATAGCCTCAAAAAAAAATTAAATACTTGGGAATCAATTTAACAAAAGAGGTAAAAGACCTCTACAACGCAAACTACAAGACACTGAAGAAATAAATTGAAGAAGACCTTAGAAGATGGAAACATTTCCTACGCACCTGGATAGGCAGAATCAATATTGTCAAAATGGCCATATTACCCAAAGTGCTATGTAGATTCAATGCAATTCCAATTAAAATCTCAATTTCATTCCTTATAGAAATAGAAAAGGCAATCATGAAATTCATTTGGAAGAATAAGAGGCCCAAAATAGCCAAAACAATCCTTAGCAAGAAGAATGAAGCAGGAGGCATCACAATACCAGACTTTAAATTATACTACAAAGCTATAGTAACAAAAATGGCATGGTACTGGAACCAAAATAGACGTGTAGACCAATGGTACAGAATAGAAGACACAGAGACAAATCCACTTACATACAGTTACCTTATACTAGAAAAAGGAGCCAAACATGTACACTGGAAAAAAGATAACAACTTTAACAAATGGTGCTGGGAAAACTGGAAATCCATATGCAGCAAAATGAAGCTAAACCCCTATCTCTCACCATGCACAAAATTCAACTCAAAGTGGATCAAAGACCTGGGAATCAGATCAGAGACCCAACACCTAATAGAAGAAAAAATAGGCCCAAATCTTCATCATATTGGATTAGGACCATACTTCCTTAACAAGAGTCCTATAGCACAAGAAATAAAATCAAGAATCAACAAATGGGATGGATTCAAACTAAAAAGCTTCTTCTCAGCAAAAGAAATAATCTACTTCCCTGTTCTCTCCATTTCCTGTGGCTGTGGCCCTGCTCAGAGCCCTGGAGCTCTTTCCTGAGGAGTCTAGTTGAAGGTCTTGAACCATCAGTCTCTTCCCTGGGGAGCCAGTAGCCCTGCGTCTTCCATGTGGAGGGCGCTGTTCCCAGACCAGTCTACTTTGCAGTAAAATTCACCCGCGTCCTTGGCATCTGTGGTACATGCTGCAGAGAAAGCGGAGGCAAGGGAGGCATTTGCCTTGGGGCCAAGTTTAAGGCAGTTCCTCATGTGGGTATCTTCATGAATTTTATTTCAATGCAATATTAAAAATGTTAAAATCTACAAAAACTCACCATAGCCTCAGCCCTGGAAAGGATGGTCTATTTTTCAAACAGAAATTTTAATTTTACGTTTTTAACTGATAAGGCAACAACATTATAGGACATAAACAAGACACCACAGTATGTCACTGCTGTCACTCAGGTTTTCTTCTGTGCATTCACAACTCTGGGAGGGTGGATGGCACCACTGTCCCACATGTCAGAGTTGGCATCCAGAATCTTGCTTAGGCTGTGTCCTCCAGGCCAGGCAGTGGCTGCTGCACAGTCACGTGGGGACCCAGGCCGGGGAGGCTGGGTCTCCCATGTTCGCACCATGTGGATCCCGTGGCCTCTGGCTGCTGCTGTGGGAAAGGAACCCTGGGAAGTGAGTGGGTGATTTATTGAACGCTATTTTTAACTGGTACAGAAAGCTCTTTTCTTAAAAAGAAAAAAAAATCATGTTTAACAAGTCAGCCTGTAGACGAGATAACAAAGAACAAGTCTGTATTTTTCAAGAAAAACTCTTATAAGCTAACCTCCTCTGTGTGGGAGTAACATTAGGGAGTAACATTGCTTCAATACGTGTTTACCCAGCGAAGAGCTATTGCTTTGGACAGCCAATAGAACTTGCAGTTTTTGCAATACTTTTTTGGGACGATAATGGGGATTTAATTCAAGGGCACTCAATCACTGAACCACATCCCCAGCCCTAGTTTATATTTTATTAGAGACTGGGTCTTAACTAATTTGCTTAGGGCCTCGCCATCGTTGCTAAAGCACTGGCTGTGAACTGGCAATCCTCCTGCCTCAGCCTCTGGAGCTGCTGGGATTACAGGTGCGCACTACCCTGCTCAGCACAGTGTTGCCACTACTCTGTTAAACTCCTTCCTCTTACTTTGCATCTCTGTGTGATATATTACCCCAACCCAGCAGCTGAAACTATTAGCATTTTATCTCCCCACCCCCATTTCTCTGGGTGAGGAATCCGGGAGTGTCTTACCCAGGTGATTCTGGCTCAAGGTTTGTCTTCCGGTGTTGTGGGGATGTTAGCCACAGGTGCAGCCATGGGAAGGCTTCCCTGGTGGAAGTCCAGGGGCCTCTCCTATGTGGGCAAGTTGATGCTGCCTTTGGCAAGGGCCTGGGGTTCTCCCTCTGTCCCTGCCCTGGGCTGCTTGGGGGTCCTCACCAGGTGTCCCCTGGCCTCCTCTTGATTCAGCAGTTCTCAATCCAGAGTGGTCAGCAGGCAGGAATCTTAGCGTCCTGGCCTCTGGAGTCACTCACTGCCACTTTCTGGTACTGGACTGGTAACAGGCCAGCCCTGTCCTGTGTGGAGGAGAGAGTGTGGCAGGTCTAGTAGAATGAGGACTGGGTGTGGCCACTGGACTGGGCAATGCGGAGTTCTCAGGTGACCTTGAGCAGAAGCTTCAATGAGACTGTGGGGCAGCACCTTGAATGGGGAAGCCCGAAACAGAACTGAATAGGTGTTCTGAGCAGGGTGACCATGGGCAGCTGTCTCCATGATCTTTATAATGGAGCTCAGAGACAGGCCTGGTGGAGGGAGGGGTCAGGTGAGAGCTTTTCTCCTGCATAGAGCTCTTGGCAGAGTCTTGACTGCTTTGTATGAGGATCCATCATTCCTGATGGGTCTGGTTCTGGTCCTGATTCTGCTCAGTCTCTTCACATTTCTTCTTGGACTTTCATTGTACCTCACACTCTTTTCCTGATAGCAGAATATGACCTACTTGGTCAGAGGAGCTGCTGGTGACAGGCCCTTGATCCTGTGGAAGTAAAGTAAAAAAACGCTTCCTGGTCGTGTGACTTGGTCTCTGTCTTTTTCTGTGCTGCTGGGATTGAACTCACTGCCTTTCACATGCTGGGCAGTGCTGATCCTCTGTGCTGAACCCCAGTCCCAGCCTAGTCTTTTCCAGACTTTTTGATACAGAATAGAATGCTGTGGCACATTTCATAACTGATGCTGTCTCTCTTCCCTGCTGACTCAGAGCTGTTTTCTATGAGATGTTTCTGAGCTACTAGAGGTATAACTCACTTGTTTTGGGGGCTCCCCTGTGACGGAGTACCTGGAATTTGTAACTCTCCTGGTTTCCATATTGAGGCTCCAGCCACTTGTGAATTATATTTCAAGTTTTCCTTCCCCCTTTTCCTGTTTCTTAGAGGCTCCTGCCTGTGGGTGTCTGTTCTGGTGATTGCCATTCTCTGCATCCGCCCTCTGCCTCCCCAGTGTTGGGCAGTGTCTGGCCCTGGGGCCTCACTTCCCAGAGAGTTTCCAGAGGGGTTGTTGAGTTTTCATTTGGCTCAGCCTGCGCTGGTGGTGGCTCTTCCCTGCTGGCCAGAATGCTCTGCTCTCTCCTGCCAGCATCTTGAAGTCCATCTGGGTCCATCTAGGCTCTGGGTTGTAGCTGATTCCTGGTGCCCTGACCCATCTGCTCTCATGAGGCGTCCCTGTGTGTCTCCTGCCTGAGGTCCAGGCAGGTGTCCTTAGCTCATCCAGGCGTGGTGTGTGTTTTGGTCTTCACTCTCAAAGCCAGCTTACACTCTTACTACAGGTGTGTATTGTATAACTAGCATGGAGCTTTGGTTTTATTCATTTTCTATTTCTAAAATTTTTCATAAAATATAACAAAATTATGTGCAATTCTGGGGCTACTTCTGGCATCTTTTGCTTTATTGTTTCTATTGGCCCATTTGTGCGATGGTCCATTTACCTGCTTTCTTGATTTTCTTTGGACTAATCAGTTTCTTACTTATTTTCTCTCATGGTGACTTGCTAATTATACATGCCCTTGTACTCTTGCCTGGAATGTTACCACACATTTCTTTAAAAAATATTACAGATTTGAGCTGCAGAGGTAGAGCACTGGTAGCGCTTGGGGAAGAGAATTCGGCTAACCTGGGCCATTGCATATACTCTGTTTATCAGACAGGACAGGAACTGAGCCCTCCACACCACGCTGGGATGGTTCCTGGGCATGTGCTCAGAAAAAGGACAGACACTGGGTCAGGAAGCAGTGGAAACCTCCCCCATGCCCACGGAACTCTCCAGGGTGCTGCCTGTGTGTGGGTTCTGTTGGCCCGATGTTTGCCTCTGGGCTCCCACTGCATCTCCTGCTGACCTTCCCAGCCCAGCTCTGCCTTGGGTTGACATCATCTTCACCGTGACCATAAGGGCTCTCCTGAGTGACCATCCCCCTTGAGTCATGTCCAGGCAGTTAAGAAGAGCAGAACCCCCTTTTTGAAGCTCACTGTGCCCTGCTGACCTGACTGGGAACATGTGAGATGACCTGACGGGCATCCACTCGGAATCTCTAGGAGTCCCTGAGGCAGTAGAGACCAGAGTCTGCATGGTGCCCACTTTCCCTGCACCTGCATGGCCCTAGGGACAACCTTCCACCCACTAGATGACTTATGAGTGACTTTTACAACTCAGATTATTCCCAAGATGGAGGCAGCCAGTGGAGTGGAGATCCGCAGGGAGACTGGGGGCTATATCATCACCGTCTCTCTGTTGAATCCTGTAATAATAAGAGAAATACAAGATTGTGTGCCAAATTAAAAAGCAAATTTCATGATTTTATGTTTATCAATTATTGCATGATAAATTGTCTTTGCATGTTTGTGTTTAGGTTTAAATCTCAATTTCACAAAGAACACCATTTGCAAGCACGCGAGGACCTCCAGAAATTCCTACACCCTCTCCCTCCCTGTGCCAGAGTCTTACCCACGCACAGGTCCTGCTCCTTCTGCAGTGCTCACGCTCATCTTGTCTGTTCATTCAGAAGGCGCCTGAACACCTCTGTGCCTGTCCTCCACATGCCAGGCCAGGCTGCTGCAGCTGACAGGGCCATTCATGGGTTGGGCCTGAGCTGTGGCCAAGGCAGTCATGGACCACAGCCCTCAGCTGCACTCTGTTCCCCTGAGTTCTCAGCATCTTCCTCTCACAGGCTCAGAGAATCTGCTGTGCTGCTGCCCAGACCAGCAGCACATGTGTCAGCTCAGCCACCCAGGCAGGGAGGTTTTTGTTCGGGGCTGCACCACTGTGGGAGGAGTATGTGTATCTTGCCAGCAGTAATAGACTCCAGCATCCTCAGCCTCCACACTGCTGATTGTCAGTGTGAACTCTGTCCCTGACCCACTGCCACTGAACCTGTCTGGGACCCCAGTGTACCGGTTGGAAACCTGGTATATTAGGCCCTGTGGAGACTGGCCTGGCTTCTGCACAACCCAATGCAAATAAAATTTTCCATCACTATATAGGAGGCTCTGACTGGACCTGCAGGAGATGGAGGCTGGCTGTCCAGGAGTGACACTCAGGGAAGGATTCTGTGCCAGTACGACATCCCCACAGGATCCTATAAAAATACAGAAAAGCAAGTTATATGCAAGTGTTATAAGACTTACTAGTATTTTTGTAAATTTTCATATGAATTATGTTTGTGATTTTGATTTATACGGCTACATTATTCAATTTTTAAAAAGGACTCAAATTTTGTAAGATATAACAGCCTCTCTGGATTGAAATATACCATCCCCCTATTACTAGATGACAGTCTTGATCAGAGTCCATTCCCTTGCTCCTCTGGAATCTTCTTTCTCATCTTAATCAGCATCATCTTCGTCATCCTGGAGGACAGATCTCCACATCTCTCACGTGGACAGAGCACACATGGGCAGAATGGGGGCCACAGGGCTCACCTTCCTCCCCCTTCTCCCTCCTCATGCCCTCTGTCCTCACCAGGGATCCAGAGCACCAGCAGCCCCAGGAGCTGAGCAGGGAGCCTCATCCTGAGAAGGTGAGCTGAGGAGTCCTGGTGAGTCAAGGCCAGGGTAGAGCTGAGCTTTTATCTGTGCCCTGCAGGAAGGTCCTCCCCGGGGAGCAGCATGCAAATGCCCTGGTGGGTGCTGGGGTGGAAAGAGTGGGGGAGGGTGGGGCCTGCCTTGTGAGTCCAGGGACATCAAATATATTCTATATTTGAAAGAAGTAAAATATATATATAGTGGAGGCTGCCTGTCAGTTCCTGGGAGGGGAACAAACCCCCTGCTGGCTCCCTCTCCTCACAGGAGAGAAGGTGACAAGTGCCACCTCACCAGCAGTGATCTTCTGAATTTCCTTTCAGGGGCAGCATCAGGTGAGCCAGTTGCAGAGCTTCTGGTGTCTGCTGTTCCCAGGAGAAACAGGAGAATGTCAGGAACCACGTGAGGCGTGGCCTTTCCCTGGCCTCGTGAATGTAATAAGAGCACAAGGGTCAAAGAAGCTGATGCAAAAAGAATCCTGTGTTTCTGCTGGAGATCCAGTAGCCCTGCCCAAGGCCAGAGGAGGAGCAAGTCCACCTGAGGCACTGAGTGTGGAACTCCCGGGAGCTAGATGTGCAAACCTGAGGAGATCCTGTCCTAGTCATCTCCATGTGTGCGACACATCAGAGTCATCCAGAACCTTCCCACGTGAATTGTCCCCTGAGGCTGCCGGGCAGCATGGACGAGGGAGCATTCTGTTGGTTCTTGCTCAATGATGAGAGGGAATGCATTTCTCCCTCTGCTGTTTTTGTCAGAGTCACTGGGCTGCAGGTGTCACAGTCCTGGGTCTAACAGGAGCTCCCTGTGCTGGATCAGGACTGCGTCCAGGCTGTGCCTGTCTCAGGTGATTCCACCTGCACTCACGTTCTCCTGGCCTTGCTTCGAGTGGGGCACTGGGCAGAGGGGGCTGGTGCATTGCACAGGGACATTATTCTCAGCCTTCCTCCTCCCAAGCCTGGAGACACTGAGCCTGCGTTGTTTTGGCCAAGGAGGCTGAGCTGCTTTTCCAGAGAGCCTGGTCATCTGACACACCTTCCCCACAGTGGGACCTTGGTGTGAGGGACACACAGCAGCTAAGGACCCTGCCATGGTTGATCTTAGTATAAATAAACCTCTGTGGCTGTGCTCCTGTGCTGATGGGCAGCGTCCCCTGAACACCATGAGGGGCATGGGTGTTTGCATGGTGGGATTTCTGGATTCTTGAGACCCAGGTCTCCATCTGCCTTACTGAAACAGCAAAAGTAAATTAAATGTAAGAAAATGAATTGCAGCTCATGGGAAGAGGAAGAAAGCAAATGTTTAGAGTTTGACACGTTCCAGAAAGTAGGACAATTTGGGAAGGAATGGCTAGGGGAGATTTTTTGAGCTTTCTTTTTCTGTCTTTTTTTTTAAATATTTTTTTTGTCAATGAACCTTTAATTAATTAATTAATTAATTAATTCATTTATATGCGGTGCTGTGAATCAAACCCAGGGCCTCACACACGCTAGGCAAGTGCTCTACCACTGAGACACAAACCCACCCCTACATTTCATTTTTTTCCCCTGTGAAATTAGAAAGGTTCTACAGGCCTTGGATTGTGTGGCTCTCATAGTCCAGTTTGGAGTGGTCCCATGTGAAGTGTGAATCTGATTATAAGCATTTATTTTAATGTTTTATAACTGAGAAAGTGATATCACCATCTTATCTCTACAGGGTAAAAAATAGTGGTGATCCCATAGGTAATTGAAACAAATGAAAACTTATTTTGTTTTCAGTATTATTTCTGGTTTTATGGTAAATTTCAAGGTAACTTAATTTTTTTTGGTATAAAATACCCCAGGTGTCGATAACATTTGGTTCATTAATGTGTTTTACTTTTTAGTTTCCCATCCTGGCCCACATGTCATTTTATAACTTGTTCCTTCAACATGCTTTCACAGTTCCAAATCTGACATCTGTCAGAACTTGTCACTCCATTATTTCTATTGTTTTCATTCATACTCAAGTGATCCTTCTAATTTTGGATACAAGAACCTCCAGCTCTGTGGTCTCTGGGCCTTACAGAACCATTTGTGAGGGGTCCAGAAGGCTTGGGGTGGCCGTGCCTCCTTCTTCCTTATTCCCCCCTCCACCTCCCCATTTTTGGGTTGGTTTTGGTGCTTTTCTAGCATGTTTTATTATTTCACCAGTTTGTGGATCTGAGGTGACCAGTCTCTTGGTTCCGTAAAATTCACTTTTTGGAAACATAGTTTTGATTCAAAAGTAAACTGTTCTTTTAACCATCTAGTCATTTGTTGTCTTGATCTTCTAGGTTGAGTTCGATGTTTTGAGGTCCCACCATGACACTTTGGTAGTTTTGGCTCTTGACTGACACCAGATACTTCCCCAACCTGCAGTGCAGGCTGTTTGCTTCCCTAGGAGCTGACTGCTGGCATGGTCTCCGCAGGCCCAGCCCAGCTGCCCACATATAAAGGAGGACACGGCCATGAGACCCGAGCTGTGTCAGGGAGGCAGGGCAGCAAGATGGCGTCCCAGACTCAGGTGCGCATGTTCCTGTGGCTCTGGGCCTCAGGTGAGGAACTTAAAAGTGCCATCATGTGATCAGAGAACAGATCTTGTTATAAAAATTATTTCAGTTATTTTTACTGTAATTCAAAATTAATGTTATGACCTCCTGTGAAAGAATGACCTTTTATGAATCCAGTTAAGTTATGACTTATCATTAGAGAGCACATTTTCAGTAGCCTATTATTTTGTGTGTGATGCTGGGCACTTGTGTGTTTATTATCCACTCCTGATTTCAGGTGTGTGTGGGGACATCGTGATGACTCAGATTCTAGGTTCCCTGTCAGTGTCTGCAGCAGAGAGGGTCACCATCGGCTGCAAATCCATCCAGAGTCTTTCATGAGATTCTGATAATAAGGACTACTTTGCTTGGTACCAGCAGAAGCCAGGATGGGCTCCCTAGCAGCTCATCTCCTAGGTGTCCACACAGGTAGCTGGGGTCCCATCAAGGTCTAGGGGCAGTGGGTCAGGGACAGATTTCACTCTCCCCATCAGCAGGCTCCAGGCTGAGGACATGGCAGATCATTACTGTGAGCATTGGGTCAGCACTCCACCCACAGTGCTTCAGCCTTGAGCACAAACCTGCTGTCAAGGTGCCTGTCAGTGGGTGAGGCTGGGGCTGCCTCTCCCCACACAGCCCTGCAGCTGCCCACTTCCCCTCTCTGCCCAGGTGCCCTGTGTCCTGACTTATTATGAGAAGGTTTTCCAGATGCAGAAGAGATTATGGGGCCCCTGTTTTTTCCCATTACTTATGGAATACATCACTCTGATGCAAAACCTTTCATTTAGAGAAAAAGCCTTCCAAAATTCAGTTTGCTTGTTCTTGATTCTTAGAATTGACTGAATACAGCTGTATTATTTACTTCTATATTACATATAGCTATTCCATTTCAATATTGTGACTGTGCCAACTAAGAGAGAGCGGGGAGGAGGGAGGGAGGAAGAGGGGGAGAGAGAGAGAGACAGAGAGAGAGAGTCAGAGAGAGAGAGAGAGAGAGAGAGAGAGAGTGAGAGAGATGAGAGTGATCATTCAAAGTAGATTAATAATGAGACTCAACTATATGGTGATAGACTCTTTAAAGAAACCCCACTTTAAATATAAGAGGAGTATATGTTAATGGTAAATTGATGGATAAATCATGCTACTGCCCATCACAGGAAGTAGAGGCAGCTCTGCTAATTTTTGGCAGAGCACACTTTGGAGCAAGTTCATTTGCACTCTGTGATGATGCAGCCCCACTGCCTATGTGCCTGGCTGCAGAGCACCAGCACACGAGGGAAAGCCCATGGAGCTGCAAGAGGGACAAACCCAGCAGTGTCCCTGGAGCACAGCACTGCTCTACCTAACAGGTCCTGGAGCAGAAGCCCCTGAGGACACAGTGGACCCAGCAGCACTGCCAATCATCCGGGTGCAGTGGGTGCTGTACAGGGCCAGCTGTTCCTGCCTGCTTCCTCCTTGAACTTTGGGACTCAGCATATATGATGATTCTTGCAAATTAATTTTCTTTCACTGTGGTTCCATATTTTTCCTTGCTGATTTGGCAAGGAAAAATATTTCTTCAATGGTTCAGCTCCATTAGTGGAAGAACAAGTTTGGAAACAGTTCCTTGATGCTTCTTGGTATTAGTAATCTCCCAAGCTCTAATTAGAATATCTTTTAATTTTAATACTGTATTAATTTTTCTTGCCCTATGTCTAGTACCTCAGTTGATCTTTTGAAATTATTCTGCTGGAAGTTAAGTGTCTGATAATGTTAGTACTATGATAAATATACTTCATAAGTTAAATATGGACTAATTTACTGAGGTGGTATGGAAAGACACCTTTGTAGAGTAGACTGGTTATAAATACTTCTCTTACCAAATTAAGTAATTTATAATTATTTGTACACAAGAATTTTATAATATTCCACTAATTGAAAGAGAAGTTGTAATGCATTAGAGAATGCTTTATACCTGTGGGTACATAGGTGACATATTTATAACACAGGTACTCATACACATATACACATATGCTCTCTCAGAGCTCTATGTAGAGTTACATGTACACAGAGCAAGTGAATAGCAACCTTTACAAATAATATTGTTGAACAAATACAAAATGCTCATATACATTTCCCTTTGCTGTCCATTATAGGTTTTTATAAAATTTTAAGCCTTTGAAGAAGTATATATATCAAAAAAATGTCCTACTGTTTGAGTCAGCTTTGTTTGCTGCTGTGACCAAAAGACCAGGGCAATATTATTCGGGAAATGATTATTTTGGGGCTCATGACTTCAGAAGTCTCAGTCCTGTATAGATAGTTAATAATATGGGCCCGTCCTTGAGTGTGACTTAGGACAGGGGAGCTCCTTAGTGAGGAATTTGGAAAAACTTTGAGGAAGCACCCTCAAGGTTATTGTTCGGGGCCATCTGACTAAGGAGCTCTTGGTGCCTCAAAACTTTCAGCCTTTGATCCTGGGAGTTTTGGAACCTTGCCAGTTCCCACCTCACAGAGGTGGGAGGGGTTGTTGTGTCTTTTTAAGTCCTCCAAAGGAGAGAGAGCCAGAAGAAGGAGGAGGATTTCAACTGGACAGAAGAAGAAGGGACCCATCTGGACAGAAGAAAGAAGGTATCCAACTGGACCGGAGCAAGGGAGAAGGAATCCAACTCGACAGAAGAAGAAGGAGATCCATCTGGGAAGAAATTTCAACCGGGGAAGAAAGAATCTGATGTTTTGAGTAAGAAGAAGGAACCTGATGATGAGAAGAAGGAAACTGACTTGGGAGGTGGAAGGCAGATTCTCACCTGTGCTGTTTTACCCCACTCTTGGTGTTGCTGATTTTATCCAAGGTTGGGTGTTGAAGGTGATGATGATGCTTTAAGTGGAAAAGAAAGATTCACACCTGTGATGCTTACCCTACCCTCGTTGTTGCTGATTTTGCTGATTTTACCCGAGGATAGATGTTGAAGGTGTTGATGCTGTTGTGAGTAAAGAGGAAGGATCTTGAATGGTGCTTTGAGGAGTAAGACTCTGAAGGTGATGATGGTGCTTTGAGGAGGAAGGCTCTTACCTATGTGTTTATTTTACCCAAGGCTGGGTGCTGGAGGCAATGATGGTGCTTTTAGTGTACTTGCAAACCTGTGCTGTGTTATCTGATGTTGATTGATGAGTGCTTATTGGGCTGGAGCTGCTCTCTCTCTTCCTGTTTTTTCTATATTATTGATTCATTATATACAAGATTCAATATTGCAAAGTATAACTGTTGCTTGCTTTGTTATATTGTCTCATATTAAAGCTTATAAAACCCATCCTGTTGTGAGGCTGGTGATTCACCCCACGAATCTGCCTAGATAAATTAGTCTGAGCTCAGCAATTCTTGGTCATAGGTCCAGACCAAGACAAGTCCATAGAAGGCCGGCTCCACTCCTCAGGGCTTGAGGGGAGGCTGGACAACATGGGGGAGTGTGGTAGAGGGATGTGGCTCACATAGTGATCAGGAGGCACAGAGACTCTACTCACCAGATACACAATGTACTTCCCAAGACCACCTCCTCCAGCCACACCCTCCCTGCCTTGAGTAACCACTTGCTTAATCCTGCAGGATTAACTCACTGGTGGGGTTAAGGCTCTCGTAGCCCACTCATTTCTTCTCTGAACATTCTGCATCTTCCCATACACGAGCTCCTAGGGAACACCAACTACCTAAATAGTAGCAGTGTTCTACCATCTCCTGATGATCTGTACTAGCCTGTGAGTCCGTACAGTGTTGTGGAGCTGTTTGCTCTGTGAGCTCACTTCTCCTGTGGATCTGAAAAGAGCAGTTGACTGTCCCATGTGTCCAGTGCTGTATTACTATGAAGGTGGAGCAGCAACTCCCAGGATCCCCATATGTGAAAATGGCGCCTGGAGTCCCCACTCCATCAGCCTTGCCAAGTGAATTTCTCATCTCATCCTAAGATTTCTTGTTCACAGCTGGAATTGGGGTGTGTGTGTGTCGTTGTGGGTCTGTGTGGGTATGCATGCATTCCAGTTTATGCATGTGCCTGTGTGTGCTGTGAGGAGTGCACGCATTGCAGTGTGTGCTCATGGTTGAGGGTGCGTTGTGGGTATGGATGTGGGCCACAGTTCTTCTCTGGCCTGCTGCTCACTCTGTGTTAGGAGTGTCTGATGTATGTGTTGGTATCTAGCATACAGGCATTTGCCCTTGACTGTTGTCTAATATTTAGTGGAGGCTCCAACTCCACACTGAGATGTCCCTGAGTTTATCCTGATTCTGCTTTTTCTCAGTTAGCCCAGAAAAATCTAAATTAAAAAAATATATAGAGAGAAGGTTAATACAGGAGCAATTGCTCTTCTCTACAAATAAGTCAAAAACAGAGTAAAACAAGCCCTGTTTCCTTCTCATTTGAACATAGCCCCAGAGCTGCAGGAACATGGCAGATGACAAGCCCCTGCCTCCCATCCTGAGACTCTCCAGACAACTGCATATGAAAGAGCCTATATTTAACTCTCTTTTTACAGAAAACAAGTGCTAAACTGAGCCAGCTCACACAGCAGACACTAGTGGACCTGGACCCAGATTGCCCCCTAGTCCTTAGGAAAAGCAGTTCCCCCGAGGGAGGAGTCTCAGAGGGAACAGGGTGGCAGCAAGTGTGGAAATCTTACATGTCCATGTTTTATCTGTCCTTCACATTAAACTGAAAGCTCTGTAAGACCAGGACTCTGCGTGCCTTCTTCCAAATGCCCTCTGCCTAGAGAGTTCACGAAGCTGTTATTTGTGTCCCTGTAGAGCTTGTGGGATAGGAATGAGTGAACTGCTCAGCAGGTCTGGGAGCTGGCGCTGTCCCTCCTCTTACCACTAGGAGGAGCAGTGACACTCAGGGCCTCAATGATAGGGATTCCTGAGGCCTCCAGATGGTATTTAGAGGATGCCTGTCCTGCAGAGAGGTGGCCCAGAGATTCATGGACTGTGGGGTGACTCTGAGATCCTGCTCGTGTTGAGAGGGTCGTCAGAGCTCCTGTTTGGATGTGCTGAGGTGACTGAGAGTTCAGAGGGACTTCACATGTGCGTTTCACCTTAAAAGAGAATCTGGGAGACAGAACATGAATCTAAGCAAAGCACTGCTCTCTCATTCTGTCCAGGGACATGAATGCATTTTGGCAAGGGCACCAGCTTTGCCTTCTTGCAGACACACGTGTCCCTTTACAAACATAATTGATGGCTGCATTTGATTTCTTCTGTCCAGTTCTGTTCCTTTTGCTGACCCCTCTTTGCATTTCTGGCCGGTAACACTGAGAATTTACCATGTCCAGGTCTTCAAGGAGTCAGATGTGGAGGAAGCCTCTCTGGAATAAATAGTGTGCACAGGTTGCAAAAGCAAGAAGTCAGTAAAACCTCATGCAGGCTGTGGGGTAGTGACAGAGCTAAGGGCACTGATCTTGATGGGAGAGTGAGCAGGAGCAGTGTGTCCTGAACCACGGTGAGAGCAGGAGGTCACTGTGCTCACAGGAAACAGGAATAATTCTGTGCTGTGACCTCTGGGGAAACAGGTTCACACTAGGAAATTCTGTTGTGCCCCGGTCCTAGTTGGTACAGCTGGGGACAACTGACGATGTTGCCACTTATTACTGTCAACAAGGTCACAGTCAGGACTGAGTGACTGAGAGGAGCCAGCCCTGCCCAGCCCTGCTGATTTGCATGTGCCCACAGCACAGCCCACTGCCCTGAAAACTTCTTAAGAGGCTGCTCACACCCTGTGCAGGACACAGGACAGTCAGTCCCAGTCAGGACACAGCATGGACATGAGGGCCCCTACTCAGCTCCTGGGGCTCCTGCTGCTCTGCCTCCCAGGTGAGGAGGGACAGCACTGGGGAATTGCTCAGCACAGTGTGGTCAGCACCTGGCTCTTCGGGGAAATCCTTTTACATTATGATTAATTGTGTGCATATTTCTTTTCATGTGTTCAATTTCAGGTGCCAGATGTGACATCACGATGACCCAGTCTCCATCCTCCGTGTCTAAATCTCCAGGAGAAACTGTCACCATCAGTTGCCGGGCCAGTCAGGGCATTAGCAGCTACTTAAACTGGTACCAGCAGAAACCAGGGCAAGCTCCTAAGCCCCTGATCTATTATACCAATCGTTTGCACTCTGGGGTCCCCTCGAGGTTCAGTGGCAGTGGATCAGGGACAGATTATTCTCTCACCATCAGCAGCCTGGAGCCTGATGATAGTGCCATTTATTACTGTCAACAGAGTAGAAGTTACCCTCCCACAGTGATACAGGCCATGACATAAACCTCCCAGGGAAGCAGAAGTGTGAGGCTGGGCTGCCCCAGCTGCTCCTCCTGCTGCCTCCACCTGCTGAGGGCACTTCCCAGAGGCAGCCAGGCTCTTGGGGTCCCTGAGAGGTTTCATGAGGCCTGGAGAAGTTCCCTTGCCCCCTGCTTCTTTCTCCTCACCAGCCCCAGCACTCAGCCATCAGGTCAGACCCAGGGGAGTGGGTGTCTCTGGACGTGTGCACGCCCTGCTCAGGGCAGTGCTGCTCCCCCAGCCAGTGAGAGGAAGCAGAGAGGAGGCAAATCAGGAGAAGCAGCATGATGAGTTCTACACTAGGGGTGCAGGACCGTGGTGCTGGGTGAGCTGAGCCCAGCTGCCCAGGGGAACAGCAGCAGGCCTTCAGAGACAGGTTGGTGCACAGACGGTCACTTGTTATGACAAATGCCACACTGCAATAGCTGTGGACAAGGTCTCCTCCCAGCAACAGTTCTCTGTCAGCTGCACATGCCAAAGTCATCTAGTGTATACAGCATGCTCAGCATCAGCAATCATCAGAGGGGGAAAGTGGCAACACACCACCAGAAACCCTCAGAAGAAAGACCACAAACTAAACCATGAACAACACAGAGCACAGCGTGGGAATGAGCTAGAACATTCTTGTGTCTTTGGGAATGTGAAGTGGTTCCTGAGTCAGAGGAGTCCTGCCCTGACCATGCACGTACCTGTGACCCAGGCCCTCCATTCAGAACACACACACATGTGCACAGACACATGTGCAGTGACCTCACAGCATTATTTGTGATAACTGCACCCTGAAACCGCTAAGTGCCAATCAACTGGACAAATGATATGAGGAAAGTGCACCCAGTGAAATACTAGACCCCAGTGAGGGCATTCCCTGCCTTCAGGAAGCCTGCAAGGGTGTGCAAGAGAGGGGACATGAGCTCATCACCTGTGGGCATGCTTTTAGGATGTTCAAAAACCAGCAAAAGTTTGAGAATTGTTTAAAGTCAGCTTAGAAATTGCATGTGGAAAAGTGGGGACTGTGACTGGTGAGGGTTTCCCCAGCATGTTACATGTATTGCCCTCTCTCCTCCTGTGTGCAGATGGCTTCTGGGAAATTCTGATGGCCTGTGGCACTTCCCTTGATTCTCATGGGCTGCTTTGTCCTGTTGCTTCAGAACTGTCCTGTCTTAAAGTGTTAACAGTTAGTCTACAGCATTCTGTAGGGTGACTGCTTCAGCCTGGTCCTATTTGGGCCCTTCAGGCTTAGTTAACCTGAACATCCACATTCCTCTAACATCTGGGAAGTTTTTAGCCAATATTACTTTCAACAAGCATTTTTCCTCTTTAGATTTCTCTTCCTTTTATGGAATGCCCATAAAGCATTTCTTGGTTGTTTGACCCTCTACCGTATATCCTGTGTGTTTTATTCATTCCATTTGTTTCTTTTTCTTTGTTCTCTTTTGAGCAAATATTTTCCCACAGTGTAATTCACAGTTCCTCTCATCTACAGGGTGGGGTCTATTTTTAAGTACTCTATAGCATTTTCTCATCTCATTCAGTATCTTCTTCAGCTCCAGAACTTCTGTTTGAAGGGGAATTAGTACAACAATAATATTTTCTGTGCAGCAAGATAGATTTGTAGATGTGAGAAATAATGTGACTGAGCAGCCTGGAGTGCTGAGAGGTCACGCCACGGCACGAGTGTGGGTGGCCTGTGTGAGCACTGCTTTGGCTCTTTTCTCTTTCTTTCTTTTCCTTTTTTCTTTCCCTGCAGTGCTGGGCACGGCATCCAGGGCCTCGTGCCTGCCAGCCAGCACTCCAGCACTGAGCCACACCCAGCCCTTGGCTGATCACTGCCACTCCATGAATGTGGCTGGGCAGACTTAGACTTCTTGGATCCTCCCTGTAATCTTGAGCCATTAGACAGATAAAGAGAGAAGAGGCCACGTGGCCATGCACTGCGAAGATCCCAGAGAAAGGCCACGAGAGTGGGATGGGAGAGAAGGGCAGGAAGCAAATGTGACATGCAGGCCTGAGCTGTGGGGGAAGCACAGAGTCAGAGACCCGGGATCCAATGAGCAAAAATCACCCCAGAACAATCATCAGGTTTCTAAACAGCTACAGAGGATTTTATTTCTTCACTTCACACTGAGCTGAGATGAGGAAATGAGAAGCCCCATCTTAAAGTATGGGAAAAGATTCAGAGTATTTATAATAGTTCATTGATGCTGGCCCTCTGTTATCCTGCTCTTTTGCTGGACTCTGCGCTGGAGAAACAGGATGGACCCAAGATTAGTGCCTGACACCTGTTTCATGCCTCAGCTCTGCCTGAGCTCTCTGAGTGACCTGGTTAGACATTTCTCCCCTGGCCTCTTCTCTGATTTCCAGAAGTGACGCCTGGTTTCTGAGCTTTTCTATTGGTTTGAGTGTGTGTGTCATGAGATGGACAGGTGGGTGAGCTGTCTTTTTGGAGCTGTAGAGCATCAGGGTGGAGAGCAGCGGGCACAAGACCCTGTGGGCACAGAGGTGGTCACCTCCAGGTTCCTCTCACTTGATTCTGTGCTGGGATGTTCCACCTACTGCCCACAAGAGGGCGACGTGAACTCGTAGATAAACTCACCTGAGCCTCAGCCCAAGAAAGGCTGATCTACTTTTCAATCATAAATCGAATTCTGCAATTTTAACAGGTAACATGGCTATACTACAGGAAATGAAGGAGACACAGAGGTCTCTCACTGCTGTCCCTCAGGTTTTCTTTCATGCATTCACAGCACTCTGTAAGGGTAGCTGTCACCGCTGCCCACGTGCCAGAGCTGGCTCTATAGAATCTTGCTCAGGCTGAGTGTCCTGGTCACAGCAGCACAGTCCAGCACCTCCAGGCTCTTCACTGGGACTGGAAGTCATGCCTCTGCCCCAGACCCAGTGCTACTGACCTGGGAGCAAGGGGTGTGTTCAAGGTGAGGAAGCCTCATGTAAAAGGATATTTACCTTAGCCAAAGTGATGTGGCACTCGTACTTTAGGGATTTCTTTCATCCCTGGAGGTAG
The DNA here is from genome assembly GCA_028644305.1 of Xerus rutilus. Classification (NCBI taxonomy): domain Eukaryota; kingdom Metazoa; phylum Chordata; class Mammalia; order Rodentia; family Sciuridae; genus Xerus; species Xerus rutilus. Next base: position 1,822,899 of record CM053411.1, read on the forward strand.
GATATGACCAGAAAATACATTGCTAAGATGCTTCAAAATGTCCCTTTAACTTGACCAAGAGGGACACTAGTTTCGTTTGGGAAATGTACTCACTTCCTTCAATCCTCAAGCAGAGGTGGATCCTGTTTGAGACAGGGACCATACACATCCTCCTGAGGCCTGAGGGACATGTGAACATGGAGAGAGACTCATAGCCCATGACTGGCCTCCATAGAGGCAGCTGCTCCCCAGGTGGGTAAGGGCCACTTCAGCTGGGTCCTTCCTTCTATATAATGATAGTGGCAGAGAAAGTTTTAAGCAAATCCCAAGCAAGGTGCTCCTGTGTGACCCTGAGTGTGCACAGTGGGCTGGACACACTAGGAGGGAAGGGCAAGGTACACACACATACACACACACACATACATACACACATACACACACACCAGGGATTGAAATCACGGGTACTCGACCACTGAGCCACATCCCAGCCCTATTTTGTGTTTTATGTAGAGACAGGGTCTCACTGAGTTGCTTAGTGCCTCGCCGTTGCTGAGGCTGGCTTTGAACTCGTGATTCTCCTGTCTTAGCCTCCCACAGTGCTGGAATTACAGGCGTGCACCATCACACCTGGCTAGACTTTGGATGAGCAACCAGGGAGTCCTGTTCCTGGTTTCAGTTTTTCTTACTACCAATCCCCCAACACATTTAAACCTATAGTTTAGACTCCTCTTTTATCCACCTAGAGAACTCTGACTTAGGATACTACTAGGGACTTGTGTTTTGATGTATGAAACCAATAGAAACCAAAACCAAACCCCCCAGGTATAACAAACACTCTCATTTATGTCAAGAGAGCATAGTCATGTCTGTTCTCCTTGGGCTGAGGAGGAGCAAGGGGAATGTGGGTGCAGAGAACCCTCCTTGGCCCTTTCTACCAAAACCTCCCTGCATTGAGCACCCCAGGATATCACTGAGATCAGAGCAGCTTCCTCTTTGCTCCATTTCCCTGATTCCCTTAGTGTGAATTTGAAGATCAATCTAAATATTGGGGGTCACAGTTTATAAGGATGAGCACAATCTGTCCTCACTAACCTGTAATCTCCAGCTAAGCCTGAGATTGCTCACACATGCTCTGTCCCACCACGGTACATTCAAGTCATCCAAAGCCAGGAATCGTCTCTGTCCATTGGAGGAGTTGAGTGATCTTCCTATCTCTGCTTGTGATTACCTATGTCCACACTTAATGCTCCTGGATTTACAGATTATAGCTCCTGCTGTGTTCTACAGTAATCAGGTTAATGTCTTTGGAAGTGGAGTTCTCCTCTCTGCCAATGCTCCTCATTGAAACCCTTGAATCTACAAAGTTCCCTAAACTTGGATATTCTAACTTTATCTAAACTCTTCTACTATGAAATGGAGCAGAGTTATTAATGGCTGCATGCAGGGCACCTGGATTTAAAAAGTGTGAAGGGATAAAAAAACAGGTAAGCAAGGGAAAGAGAAGTTCAGCAGGGGATGAGGAGGAATATGTGGTCTGCTGGCTGTCCCCACTCCTCCCAGCACACCCACACACCTGCTCCCTCTGACCCCACTTGGCCATCTGCATGTTGTGCTTCATAACAGTGTCCCCTCACCATGCCTGGACTCTGCCTCTTACATGGGAAGTCCATCCTTCTGAGTACTCTGCCATCCCACCTTTCTTGGACACCCACAAAAGGATGACAGTACAAATATCTCCATGTGGGAGCATCCTCAGCACCCCAATGTGGCTGCACTCACACGCATTTCTCTCTCACCCTGCTTCAGCCCAGCTGTCCAAATCCAGCCATTAGAACTGGGATCTCTCAGGAAGTGGCAGATATTTAGTGATGATAGAAAGGTACACTTAGGGATCACAGGACATTCAAGGACATCAGTGAGCACTTGTTAGAGAAGGGACTTCCATCTCTGAAAACAATGAGTTGGGTTATGTGTCTGAAGAGCATAAGTATGAACTGAGCAGCCAGGGGACACCAGGCATGGATACGTGTAATCACAAACGCTAGGAAGGGAGCTCATAGTCCTCAGATGAGGAGGGAGGAAATCCCTGATCTCGCAAGGCTGTGCTGGCACATGTGGGACCCAGCATCCAGAAATGGAGGAAAATGATTGCTTAGCTGTAGATGACACACGGATCAGGCAGGTGACATCCTTCAACATGGATGGTGGCTTCCCATGTTTGCCTATGGCTTCCCTATATGAACCACAGTGTCAGGGAATCAGAGTAGAGAGGAAGCTGCCCTCAGTGGCATATGTGGGTCTCACAGGAAGGAGTTGGAACACACCTGCACTTCATAGGATCCTGGCACAAAGGAAGGTTCCTGCCACAGATGGAATCCTAGCAAGGTAACCATGTGATGAAGCTGGAGGAGGTGGAAATAATAGGCAATGCCGAGAGTACTAGACCGAGGAATCTGTTGGTTTCCAAGGAAGAACATTCTCTGTAGACAAGTATGTGCTGCCTGGGGCACAGGGGAATGCTAAGCTTCTGCTGAAGGTGTGAGAAGAGCTGGCCCTGCTGTGCCCAGCCCTGCTCGGCCCTGCTGATTAGCATGTGCCCAGAGCACAGCCCACTGCCCAGAGGACTTCTTCATAGTGTGGTCACAGCCTTTATAGGGGTCAGTCCCAGGTGGGACACAGCCTGGACATGACCGTGTTCTACAGATCCTGTGGCTCCTGCTACTCTTATTTATAAGCAAGAAGGTCCAACACTTGGGGGTTACACAGTCCAGTGTCGTCAGTTGTACCTGGCCTATGAACAGCTTCTCTCACATTATGGTTCATTATGGTGATACTTGTTTTTTATGTTTCCAATCTCAGATGCCAGATGTGACATCCAGATGACACAGCCTCCATCTTCCTTGTCTGCATCTCAAGGAGACATAATCGCTATCTTTTTCCAGGCAAGTCATAGTCTTAGTTATTATTTACATTGTTCTCAACAGGAAATAAGGCAAACTCTGAAGCTCCTGGTCTACGTTGCAACCAGTTGCAATCTGGTGTCCTTAGAGGTTTATTGGCAGTGTATCTGGGACGGATTTCACTCTCACCATCAGTAGCCTGGAGCCTGAAGATGTTGCCACTTATTACTGTCAACAAGGTTACAATCTTCCCACAGTGATACAGGCCATGACATCAACCTCCCAAGGAAGCAGAAGTGTGAGGCTGGGCTGCCCCAGCTGCTCTTGCTGCCTCTGCCTTCTGAGAGCACTGCTCAGGTGCATCCCAGCTCCAAAACACCATGGCTGGAAGGGGAGAGGGTACCTCCTGTATACTCACCATCTTTACTTTTCCTCAGCACCATCAGAGCAGACCAGACTGTGTCTTCCCTAATTTTCTAAAGGACACAAAATAGTGTAGTTTGGGAGTCCACACAGTGGTATCAGTTGGAATTTATACAGCTAGCATGAAATCGCCTCAGATATTCTAAGCAGGACTTGCTTTAATACAGGGAATTGAAGTCCACACTACAGCCATTAATTGTAGTGAGAGGTCTTGCTGTTAGAAAGATTGGGTCTAGAAATAGAGGATTCTCTGTTTCTCCCCATAATCCTGAACTCATCTGTCAGTGTAGGTACAGACTTCCTAATTTTGTATTCTCAGAGTAATCCAAGCAGCCCCAGACTTGGGGGTGCTTTCCTCAGACTCCTGTGCCTCACAACCTGGTGATTCTTCAGATATCCCCTGTCTATGCTTCTGAGTATAGGTGCTGGTGTGTGTGGACTTTTTCACTTTGCCTTGCAAATCTCGTGATGCCCTGGTTAAGCAATTCTATGGGAAACCATAAGAGAAAAATGGGTTCTGAGACCAGTGCTTCCCAAGGTGATGGTGATGATGAGCATCTGACAACAGAAAACATTACCACCTTATGGTCACTATGACTCCAGCTCTCAGAATGTGGCTACAGAGGGATGACTCTTGATATGTGGAGATGACATTTTAAGTATTAATGAATCTGAAATCATGGTAAAAAAAATCCTCAAGTCATAGAACAAACAGAAAATTATGAAAAAATTCAATATGCAGAAACATTTTAACAACAAAAGCATGGAGACCATTGAAGACAAATATAGGATGCACCTTTTTTCTTGAGGTAAATGCCTTGCAATTCAAAAATTGTCTAGTACATGACTGGATCATCTACAGGAAGCTTCTGCCTGGACATCTATGAGGAGGAGCTGCCTTTTAATCAGGTAATAGGGTGTGTTCGTCAGGTTTCTATCACTGTAAGCAAATACCTCCACAAGGCTACCTAAAGGCGAAAGGCTTATTTTGATTCATGGTTTCAGAGGTTTCAGGTCAGTCTTTGGCACCTTGGTTGTGGGTCTGAGGGGAGGCAGAACATCATGGCAGGGATTCTGTTACAGAGCAGAGCTGCTCAACTCAGAAAGCTAGGAAGAGGAGAGAGAGAGAGAGAGGTGTCAAGGACAAGGCACACCTTCCTGCCATGCCTCTGGTGACCTCCTCCCACTAGGCCGACCTCCTACAGTCCCCCAGCTCTCAGCAGTCCACTCTGTTTTGAACTTATCAATGGATTAGGTGAGATCAGAGCCTTCACAATCCAACCACTTCCCCAAAGCCCACCTCTGCTGCATTTGGGTCCAAGACTTCAACACTTGACCTCTGGTGGGGGAGGGGATGCATTACAGACCCCAAATAAAACACAGGGGATCTGTGTACTAATAGGGAATTGTGTCAAGAAAGATGGTTTTATTTGTTGTTTGTTTGTTTGTTTTAGGCAAAGTCACCAAGTTAGAAATTTATTCCATCTCCAGAGTTAATAACATATGACCAAAAATCAGAATCTCATTATAACGAATTTCAAAACATTTCAAAATGCTTCATTAATCTAAGGAAGATAGAATCAAAACTATTGCCATTTCCATGCTTTATACAATTTAGTCACCTTATTCAGTCTTCACGAAAGGTACTGGTCATAGTGAGTGGAAAGGGTTAAAATGGAAGACAGAAGTGGATCTGGTTCCAGTCAGTGGCTAGGAAGACATTCCCTAGAATCTGAGAATCAGAGAAACCCGCACATTCCAAAGAATAATATCCTATGACTTTCTCTGTACAGACAGTGTCTCTCGAAGTGTGTGAGGTCCATCTTTGGCTCTGTCCTTCCTTGTGCGTGATAATAGGCAGAGAAGGTCTTAAAGAAAATTCCAAGCAAGGCCTCCTATGTGAGCCCCTCTAAGAGAACACAGTGGGAATAGGGAATACTTAATAAGTGAAGGGATGTGTGACCATGTGGGGCAATGGGAAAAGAGAGAGAGAGTTTGAAACAGACCAAAAGATGCTGTGCTGTGTGTATACACAGAAGAGTTGGTACTTCTATGGTTTAACAGTCTGAGTGGTTGCCATGGGATCAGGCCCATGGAGACGTAATAGTTTATAATGGAAAGGTGCCTTTGAAGATGCAAATTAAAGATAATTACATAGGGACATTAATCAATCAGGTGGACCATGTGGGAATCCCAAGTATACTCTTCAGAGATGTCAAGAGAACTAGAGAAGTTAAAAGAAGGAAAGACCTTGTGAGAAGAGAAAAAAAGGCTACAGAAAAGTAGCCACTGTCTCCAAACCTGGCAGGTGAAGGAACAGTCTCTCCCTCAGCAGCTCTGCAGGGAGCCCCACCTGCCAGCACCCTGATCCTGGCTCATGGGAGCTCAGGCCCACCTTCCACCTCTTGAGCTGGGAGAGATTGCATCATTGCACTTTAAAACACCACCATTCCTTCACTGTCACAACAGCTCATGGAAACTGACAGATGGGGACTTGTGGAAAACTCAGGCCAAGGCTGCTCTGGACATGGCTCCTTGGTTTTGTTTTCTGTAGAGCTTTGCAGCTCACACAGACCCCATCAGCTAGCAGAAGCAGAGAATCCAGTGTCATCTCAAACTCTGATTTCGTTATGGTTGTTTATAATTTCCTTGTTCACCTTTATATTGATGAACAAAAATGTGTTAGAGGAATTTAATATGGTAAGGAAAAGATGCACATGAAACCCCACAGGGAGACACAGGATTATTGAAGAATTCATTTTGATTGCAGCCTTCTAGATGAAAATGACTTTCAGCTGCCAGTATCTGACAGCATCCACACTCCAAGATACTCGAGGTGCATAGGGGAGTGAGTGTTCTCCACTGAAAACAAACTTCACTGAGAATCCTCTGACTTTGCTGAGAATCCTGTGACTTCACTGAGAATCCTCTGGTTGAGCCCTCAGTACACCCCTTAATATCCTCAGCCGTCCTTTTCAGAGGAGGGACTCAGTCATCAGAGCACATGTTGTTTGCCCAGAATCACATGATCAGAGAGAACTGGGACTGGGATTTGAAGCCAAGTCTGTCTGAATTTTAGTGTCTTCTTTCCATGTGGCCTTGTTCATCTTAGAGCTGAAATCACAGACCAAAGGGGATGAGAAATCAGACCAGAACGATGACCGCATGCTGTGTCTGTCCACACCATGAAGGTCCTGATCTTAGACTAAGGACCTTCTGTAATTTCTTCCACAAAACACAGTTCTTCAAGCCTTACCAAGCTCTAACCTCATTTATTTCAAATCTGGGCCCATCTGAACTTCCCTGGGTCCATCCTTATGCCTTCAGACCCCATCAGAATTGGTCCTTCCATCTGACATTCCATTCTGTAAATCTAATTTATCCTCCTGGATAGAAACAAGTAAATGAACAAGAAAGAAATGAACAAGAAAACTTTCCTCCATGTAGATTCTCTGAGAGCTGACTCCAATACTGTTACACACTATTGGAGAAGATTTTGCCCATGAGATAAGGTGCTTCCTCTTCTTACTTTAGTGTTCTTGGCCTCTTCTCTAAAATGACACCAGATGAAAACAAGGTAGAAACATTTGGGAGATCCACCAGCCCCTCACTCAGGGAGATTAAAGACCCTTTGCCCTTGTATGAGTTCCCTGTTGCTGCTATAACAAATCACCACTCCCTCACTGGGTTTAACAGCACCAATCAATCATGTCACAATGGTGGAGATCAGAATTCTCACCGAGCTAAAAGCAAGGGATCAGAAAGGCTGTTTCTCTTCTGAGGCTCCAGTGGGAGGATCTGACTCCAGCCTTTCCAGGTCCAAGATGCGCCCAGATTCTCTGCTCCAAGGTCCCTTCCTCCATTGCTCCAGCATTCCTTTCTCTGTCACATTCCCAGTCTGACTGTGATCCTTCTACCAGACCACTCTAAAAACCTTTCTGATAATATTAGTTTCACTATCATATTTCTGATTATGCCCAGGATTCAAATCTTTAAACTGCCAAGTTTCTTTTGCCCTTTAAGGTAACATTCATAGGACCTGTAGAATAGAACATGGATGTTTATGGATTTCCTATAGAATTTCTCAAGGAAGGTGACTCATGTGTTTTTGAAGTCAGAAGAGGAGGACTCATTGCTCATTCACACCTGCAGGCAGACACAGGACACACATAAGCCCTCAGCCTGCTGAGATTATGACATTAACTGAGAACATCAGCGTGCCACCTCTAGGCACCACGGCATGTCTAGGATCACATAGGTAGCCACACCTTCTTGTCAGAAGAGTCTTTGAATTCTGGCAGAGGAACAGAGAATTACCTGCTTCCATTTCCATCCTTATGAATCCTAAATCATAGAATTTTTTAAGGCTATACTTTAGATGCTTATTTTCTCTACCAAGGCAGTACATACTTGGGATATCTAGAGTGGCTTCTGCTTGACTGTATGAATTCTAACTGATGTCATGATGCAACTACTCAGGGATAATTTTTTTTTCATTAAATCAATGGGGGCAAAGTCATGTCTGCCTGCTGGGGCTGAAGACCAGGAAGGAGACTGCAGGGCAATCAAACTAGAGCCTTCCACCAAAACCCCCAGAGTCCTTCAGAGCCTGCTGCCTCTGAGCAGTGCCCTCAGCAGGTGGAGGCAGCAGGAGGAGCAGCTGGGGCAGCCCTGCCTCACACTTCTGCTTCCCTGGGAGGTTTTTGTCATGGCCTGTATCACTGTGGGAGGGGAACTCCAACCTTGTTGACAGTAATAAGTGGCAACATCTTCAGGCTCCAGGCTGCTGATGGTGAGAGTGTAATCTGTCCCAGATCCACTGCCGCTGAACCTCGAGGGGACCCCAGATTGCAAACTGGTTGCAGCATAGATGAGTTGCTGAGGAGCTTGCCCTGGTTTCTGCTGGTACCAGGCTAACCAACTGTGAATATTTTCACTTGCCCGACAAGTGATAGTGACTGTCTCTCCTGGAGATTTAGACAGGGAGGACGGAGACTGGGTCATCTGGATGTCGCCTCTGGCATCTTGATATTGGAAACATAAAAACAAATATTTACATAATTACAAGAGAATTTCCCTGAAGAGCCAGGTTGACCACACTGTGCTGAGCACATCCCCAGGGTTGTCCCTCCTTACCTGGGAGCCAGAGCAACAGGAGCCCCAGGAGCTGAGCAGGGACCCTCATGTCCACGCTGTGTCCTGACTGGGACTGACTCCTGCACAGGGTGTGAGCAGCCTCTTAAGAAGTCCTCAGGGCAGTGGGCTGTGCTGTGGGCACATGCAAATCAGCAGGGCTGGGCAGGCTGGGTACAGTTGGGCACAGCTGCAGAGCTGGCTCTTCTCAATAAATTCACTCTAACTGTCTCCCCAGTGTCCCAGGTCAGACGAGGGCAGCACAAAATTGCCTGCAGAAAACCTGCTGCGCTTGGGGGCAAACATCAGCATCAGTGTGTGTCTGTAGGTGGCATGTTATTTTGATCTCCTGCAGGCTCACTACATCCTTTCTCTGCCTCTTTTCCATGCATGCATGTCTTGTCCAGTGCAATCCTAGAAAGTGAAGGAAACTTTCCATGATGCTTGCTTTTGGTTCCTATGAATGTTTCTGTTGCTGGAATGGCTTCCTCCTTGCTTTGATCCTCTGGTGCTCTTGCTGTGGAGTAGAGAAGTGACAGGAAACATCCATCGTGAATCATGATTTACAAGGAGGGGTGGGATTTGGGATCACTCGCATGTCATCTCTAGCTCTGTAGCCCTTCTACCTCCATTAACTGAAGTTCCCTCAGGCTACTTCTATCAAGGCCAACCAAGGTCCAAAGTTTTCTCCATAGCCCTCTGAGGCATGGAAGCTGCTCCTAGTTCTGCTGCTGCTGATCCAGATGCATGCCTTGTGTTCCCTGTGTGCCTCAGTTTCCTCTGTCCCGAGGCCTGAGCACTGAGATTCCTCTGTCCCGAGGCCTGGCACTGAGATTCGAGATCCTCTCCCCTAAGTGCTCATGGCCCTAGACTCCATGATCTTCTCTCAATCTGCATAATCTGCCATCACCATATCAATTCCAGCTCCTCAGAGAACCTGGTTCTTGGTGCCTATGATTTGCGCAGTGGTGCTCAGCAGGGTGAAGAGAGAAAGAACCAGGTAGGAGAGTGACAGATGGAGCCCTGGCTGGGGAGTGGGGCAAGGGTAGGGTCTGCAGGGTGATCGACAGGGAAGTGCTGGCACCCTGAGCTCAGCGTGGGTGTCCAGGACGTGCAGCAAGCTGCTGTCAGTGACAGGGTGGGGGTTCCCTTTGTAGAAGACAGCCCAGTGCTGCTCAGTTGGGGTGAGAAGACACCCATGCAGAGGCATCAGAGCTGAGAGATGGGTGTGTGTGTGAGACAGGTGTTGTCTTCAAAGGGGGTGTAGGTGTTGATATCTGGTGTGGAGCACGGGCATTTACCAAATAAGTGAATCAATGAATGATAATTGGAACCAACGTTCTCAAAGTTGAAGACAGAAGTCACTTATTTGAAAAGAGGATATTCCCAGTCTTTGGCTTAGAATGGAACTAAAGATATCAGAGTGAATTATGGGCAATGGTAGAGAAAGACAGGATGTGTCCCTGTATTTACAGTGAATAAATGAATAGATAACTTTCCCTAGTCTAGAAAATAGGCCCATTCAGTACTAAATGCAGAGTTGCTAAATACAGCTATTCACTAAAAGCAACCCTTAGTCTTTGGAGAAATATCTACTTCTGATTCTGGAATATAGAAAAGGCAAACTCAGCCTGGACTATCTGGAAATTAAGGATATAAAGATGTGGGGTGTCATCGTAGAACGAAACAGAAGCCAGATGGAATGAGAAATCGTATGGCCAAATATGGAGAATTTGGACTATCAAAATAATTATTGATGATCACAGGTTATAATTCATTGAAGAAAATGTGGATCTATGAACTTGGATTCCTATTTAAATAAGGAATAGAAAATTCAAATAATGTGAAACGATCCTAACGATTTACAAGTTGGAATAATTGCCATGGAGCATTGAGTTCTGGCAGGAACCTTCTTAATCCTTTTCCTTCATTGTCCCTATAGATAGGGCTCCAATAAAAACTGATAAATGTTTGGAAGACACCCATGCAATTGCTCAATTTGTGTTTTTGTAGTGTTGTTCACACTGCATGGTGAACGTAGGGCTTAATTCAGGTTCAGTGAACGTCGGGAAGAGAACACACAGACTGAAATCTTGCACAGCTGACAGGGCACAGCAGAGGGGCAGAGCCTCCCTGCTGGACATTTCCACCTATTTTGGGCTGAATTGCTTTCCCCTCAATTAAGGTATTAAGGTAAGGACCTCGTTAGGGATATGTTATGGTCTGGATCTGGCATGTCCCGTTTGATTCATGTGTCGAGGGCCTGGTCATGTGCAGGAGCGTGCAGAGGTGGGCTTTGGAGAGTGGTTGGAACCTGGGGGCTCTGACCTAAGTAGTGGGTTAACCCCTCTGTAGATGTGTGGGCTACTAGGAGGCGCTGAAGCCTGTGACCCTGGGGCCAATGTATGGAGGAAGCAGATCCCTGTGGAGAGTCCTGGGAGGGTGCTTCTTTCCCTGGCCCCTTCCGCTGTTGCTCTCTCTTCTCTCCCTCTGTCTTCCTCTCTTCCTCTCCCTCCCTCTCGGCTTCCTGGCCATGAGCTGAGCAGCTCTCTTCCAGCATGGCCTGGTGGCACGATGTTCTACCTCACTTCAGCCACATTCTTTATATCCTTAGCTTCAAGATGGTCCAGGTCCTTACATTTCCACATTTCAGATTCAGAACTAGATATTTCTCCAAAGATTAATGGTTCCTTTTATTTGCTTTTGTTTCAGATACCTTTCACAGCAAAATAAAAATAAAATAAATAAAAAAGTCAACTAACACAGTAGCTGTGGTAGTAAATTAGAAATCTGAGGCACCTTGGGAAAGACCATGGGTCACACAGGAAGACAGCCACCTGTCATCCCTGAGAGAGGCCTTAGAGGAGGACAACTGTGCTGCCACCATTGTTTCACTAACGGCTGATATCTGGGTTATCCCAAATGTTCATCTTTGAGATTGGTTTGAATTTGTATTCCCCAATCCCAGCAGTCCACCAACAGTAAGTTGAGAGCCCTGGAAGGAGGAGAGAGCTTCTTTAGACCAGAGAACACAGATGCTCACTCTGTCGTCTACCAGCAGAGCTCTCAGTGAAGGACTGCAGAGGGAAAGATGAATGTTCCAAGGACGAGTCACTGTACAACTGAGAAAAATAATGAAATCACTCTCTATTCTTTGCCCAGAAAAAGTCTACTTAAGAAAATAAATGGAAAAGAGTTAAGTAAAAGAAAGTGATCACTGATAGAAATATTAAACATAGTGAAAGATGCTCTTCTATAAAGGGGTCCAGTATATTTCATATACGGTGGGAGCACCACTTCTTGACTCTGTGTGTTCAGTGGACTCAGGCTGCAGGACATGGTGGATATAAAACCCAGGACCTTGACCAAAGGTGATTTGCATTATTAAATTTTAATGAGATTACATACAACTTTATATTTGTAGGAAGCACAATTGTTCAACTCTAGAGACCTATTCCCTCTTCCTCTGTCTCCTCCCGTGCTGGGGGACAGGAGACACTACAAGAGCTGGAGGTCCATGGGCCACCCCCCACTTCCCTGACTACTGGCAGTGCTAGAGAGAAGGGTCTAGAGGGAGCAGGGCAGGAGCAGCAGAAATGGCGTTGGCTTGTTCATTTTCTGTTCCTTGCTTTAGAATAAAAATTGTGAGGTCAGAGCTTCTGCTTGGGTTTTTCAATATACACTGTTCTAGGACAGTTCTAATTGATGCTATTACTTATGGACTTCTGTATACGAATAATTATTCTCTCACTGTTATAATTCTACCCTTTTTAAAAATTGGGTTTTTGTTCAATAAAGAATTATTTAGCAGTTTAGGAGCTGAAGCTCTTTGATTTATTTCCCCCAGGAGGCGCTGTGGCACCTGAGATCTGTTAGTGACAGAGGGGTTGTGTGCTCCAATTGAAGAAAAGCAATTCATCCTGCATTTCCTACTCTGGGTAATGCAACTCCATCTGCTAAAGCACTGAGCTCCATTTCTTCCTCTGGGGGTGTATAGATAGTTAATAATATGGGCCCGTCCTTGACTGTGACTTGGGAGGGGAAAGCTCCTTGATGAGGGATTCGGAAAAACTTTGAGGAAGCACCCTCAATGTTATTGTTGGGGCCATCTGGAGCACTAACGAGCTCTTGGTGCCTCAAAACTTTCAGCCTTTGATCCTGTGAGTTTTGGAACCTGGCCAGTTCCCACCTCACAGAGATTTTACAGCCTAAGGCCAGCTGCATAACGCTGGACTACATGTTGGGAGGGGTTGCTGTGTCTTTTTAAGTCCTCCAAAGGAGAGCGAGCCAGAAGAAGAAGAAGGGATCCATCTGAAGAGGAGAGATTGAATCCACCTGAGAAGAAATTTCAACCGGGGAAGAAAGAATCTGATGTTTTGAGTAAGAAGAAGGAACCTAATGATGAGAAGAAGGAAACTGACTTGCAAGGAAGAAGGCAAATTCTCACCTGTGCTGTTTTACTCCACTCTTGGTGTTGCTGACTTTACCCAAGCTGGGTGTTGAAGGTGATGATGATGCTTTAAGTGGAAAAGAAGGACCCTCACCTGTGCTGTTTACCCTACCCTCGATGTCGCTGATTTTGCTGATTTTACCTGAGGATAGGTGTTGAAGGTGTTGATGCTGTTGTGAGTAAAGAAGAAGGATCTTGAATGGTGCTTTGAGGAGAAAGATTCTGAAGGTGATGATGGTGCTTTCAGTGTACTTGCAAACCCATGTTGTGTTATCCGGTGTTGATTGGTGAGTGCTTATTGTGCTGGAGCCGCGCTCTCTCTCTTTCTTTTCTTCTATATATAATGATCTTGTAAGAGATCTTATCAATAATATATTGATTCGTTATATACAAGATTCAATATTGCAAAGTATAACTGTTGCTTGCTTTGTTATATTATCTCATATTAAAGCTTATAAAACCCATCCTGTTGTGAGGCTGGTGATTCACCCCACGAATCAGAAATTTCTCAGAAAAAAGTAAATAATACAAGCTAGGCGTGGTGGCACAAGCCTGTAATCCCAGCACTTAGGGAGGCTGAGACAGGAGAATCGTGAGTTCAAAGCCTGCTTCAGCAAGGGCGAGGCGCTAAGCAACTCAGTGAGACCCTGTCTCTACATAAAACACAAAATAGGGCTGGGGATGTGACTCAGTGGTCAAGTGCCTCTGAGTTCAATCTCCAGTTAACAAAAACAAAAACAAAAACAGAAAATAATACATGCAAAATGCTAGGAAAAAATACTCAATCAAGACTTAAAAACAGCCCACTACAGTAAAGCAGCCACTTCAATGTTTATAGCAGCACAATTCACAATTGCAAAACTGTGGAAGCAACCCAGATGTCCTTCAATAGATGAATGGATAAAGAAACTGTGGTGCATATACACAGTGGAATGTTGTTCAGCAATGGGAGAGAATAAAATTATGGCGTTTGCAGGCAAATGGATGGAACTGGAGGGCATTATGCTAAGTGAAGTAAGTCAATCCCAAAAAACCAAATGCCGAATGGTCTCTCTGATTGATGGATGCTGATGAGTAAGGGAGGTGGGAATGGGAAACATAGGAGGAATGGAGAGGCACTGGACGCGACATGGGGGAGGTGGGGGGCGGGAAAGGGGAATGGGTATAGTAAAGATGGTTGATAAAAATATATATAAAAAAAAAAATATATATATATATATACTGTTCATTGAAAGTGCATATAAAGATGTTTAATATGAAGAATGTAATCTGCTTATAATTTTGTGCAAAGTTAGAAAAATTATGATTGTAACAATTTTTTTCTATTTGCCTCAACAAATGTTTTCA